>JAMXBD010001841.1:0-282671 GCA_024138025.1 Combretum micranthum | reverse complement strand
ATGAAATGGGTATTATGTGAGTAGTGATATGTGGTAGATGGTTTATGTATGAGACATGATTTTTGTGGGGAATTGATTTGAGAGAGTTTTGGTAGAGAGAATTCTTGATAAGAGAATTTGTGGAGAGATTTTGAGAGAGTTTTGGTAGTGTAAAGAATTGTGTGAAAGAATGGAAGAGGAAGGGTATTTATAGAATTTTTTGGAGTGATTTTTGGATGTAATAAAATAATTTGAAAAAGAAAAATAATTTGTTGGAGGTGAGGAGGGGGCGCCGGCCTTGCTTCATGGGGAAGGGAAATTGATTTATTTTAATTTGTTTTGTGTAATAAAGAAGTTGTGTAAAGTTGATGTGATTAAAGGTGTATTGGAAATGAAAAAAAGTAAGAAAATAGGTATGTAGGTGTAAGAAATAGGTGTAAGAAAAAGTAGAGATAGGTGAATAGTAATGAATAGTAGAAAAAGTACTATGAATAGTAGACTAGACAATTAAAGTACCGGTAGTAAAAAAATACGCGTAATAATGCGATATCTGTAATTTTTAGCTACCGAAAAATCCCAAAACTGATATTTTTGGAATCCTTGCGTTTTTACGAGTCTATTGGTATAACGGAATATTTTTAATATTCCGAGCTCCGGGACACGCTTTTCGAGAACCGATCCCGTTTGGGTCCGAAGGTCACTCGAATTTCGCGAATCTGATATTTTTATGTTTACCCTAGGTTATTACGAACTATTCTAGCCTTTAACTTAATTTCGTTTTCTAGGGTTTGAAAACGCGGGATTGCCGGATCTTAAACACTAGGGTTCGTTATAGGCTTGTTGACTTTTAGGGTTCCGTTTTGAATTTCGTTTTCGTCGAGATATTCGTAAGATCGTATAATTTCGAGTCTTGATCGTTTTAGAATTTAGCTCGAGATTTATGTTTTATTTTATTTTATTTCATTTGTGATTATTTAATAGTTTTTAGTTCTCGGAATCGTTTAACCGAGTCCAGGGTTATGAGTTGACTCAGTTTGACTTTTGGGGGAATTTGAAATTTGAGATTTCTAAATTTTATCGACGGTTTTAAGATTTTTCTGTTGATTGTTATTTGGATATATTGTCTTGATTTGCGTGTTAGGAAATGGTTAGATGATTTAATTGATGTACGAACGTTGATTAAATCGGTAGTTGGACTTTCTATTTTGTTTCAAGGGATTTCGTTTTCTCAAGGTTGAGAGAACTCGTTTTTGTTCCTATTAAATTTTAACTTGGTTTAACTTTTGGGGTTTCGTTTCCAGTGTTTTGACTCGGTCTAGAATTTGGTTTTTATCTTGAGTTGATTTTTGGGATCTCGATTTCTAAACTTTTAGAATTATTTTCTATGAATTAGGAAAATTTTTGGGATTTACACATGGTAATACTAAATGGGCATGTCAAGATATTGTACCCAAGTTGCAGTAACAGATAAATTACTGTTCTTTATATTGAAGGTAGGAGATTGTGGCTAAATAATTAGATAATAACCCATGATAGTCCAAGGTTTATTAAGGATAGCTTTCATATAATCATCTATAGATGACAAGCGGACCATATAATAGCCATTATCAATATCTGCGACCTTCATATCGCCAACTTGCTGCTAAAGAGATGTAATTCTATCATACAAAACTCTATGACTAACACTCTTACTAAGAAGTCTGACAATAATAGTTTATTCCATCGATTGTGGCATAAGGGTTTTCACTTGATCATAAAATGTAATAGATGGAAGATCCTCCTTCTAATCAACTAGCACATCATTTGTAGCAATCTCAACCTCCACATTTGAAAAATCTTCCCCCATCATGGTATCATCATGATTTACCAATATATCTTTATAGGATTTACTAAAATCACATTTATCCTCATCCCCTGTGTAGACACCCAATTTTTGCCCAATTAATTAAGGCTTAAAATTTAATTAAATTCATTTTTCCAAAAGCCTTAAGTATTAATGAAATTGGCTAAGTGATCAAGGCACAGGCCAAATGGCCTGTTGGTTAAACACATTGACCCAAACACACATTCAAGCTCAAGGACACAGGTTCAAACCCTAGCAAAGGCAAAATTTTTGCCTTTTTGTCTTTTTATCTTTTCATTTTCCTCAAATGTGACTTTTGCCTTACTTTGCATCAGTTTTTAACTGACAAAACATCATTGATTGTCAAAATTGATGATGGAATTGCAAAGTGGTTATGGAATATGAAAGATTAGTGCAAAAACAACCCAAAAGTTACAAAATTCAATGTATAAAGCATTCAATTGTACATGAATGGGGAGTTACAAAAATTGATGGGATGAATCTGACATGGAATATGAAAAAATCATCAATTCATCAGTTTCAAACAATTTAATCATGGATTTTCGAATTAAATTCGTGAAAAAACAAAGGGGCAAAAATCCATTCATTTTCGAAACTGTTCGAACTGAAAATTGAGCTTGCAACCTATAAATAGGAGGTCCTAGGAGCAAAAGGCACAAGTCAATTTGAAGAAAACACATACACAACCATATCAATTCGAAACTTTCGAATTTAGGACAAAAAATTCGAATTTTTCAAATTCGAGGAGATTGAATCGAATTTGATTGAAATTGAGTGTTTTAACAATGTTAGAAACTTGATTTGGATGTTTTAGTGTGCTTGGATTTGATCAAATTGATCGGATTTCTCTCTGAAAATTTTTTTTATTTTGTTCTTCAACGTTGCCGTACAACCACCACCGGAGCTGCCCCTTGCCGGCGTTCTGAGTGAACACCACCACCACCAAAGGACGCGCCGTCGCAGCAGGAGTCGGGCCGACAAGCTTCCAGCTGCCGAGGACCACCGGAGCCGCCGGAATCCACCCCGAAAAGTCGCGTCATCGTCTTCTTCACCCGTCGGAGCTCGGAGATCCGACCCGAAGATCCGAATCCAACCCTGTCGGTCATCGGTCAACGGTCGTCGTCATCGGTCAACGGTCAACTCTGATCAGACGGTCCAGGTTTCATCAAGCAGATCAGACGGTCCAGATTTGATCAAGCGATCAGACGGCCCAGATTTAATTAAGCGATCAGACGCCCAGATTTCATCAAGCGATCAGACGGCTCAGATTTCATCAAGCGATCAGACGGTCCAGATTTAATCAAGCGATCAGACGGCCCAGATTTCATCAAGCGATCAGACGGCTCAAATCGAGTCAACAAGATCAGACGATCCAGATCGGTCAGTGAGATCGACGCTCCAGATCTCGTCCACTTCATCCGACGGTCCAGGTTAATCCGTATTATTTTATTAATAGTTTATTATATAATTAATTTCAGAAAATAATAAAAAATAGTAAAAAATTCATTAAAATTCATAAAAAATTCAGAAAAATTCAAAAAAATACAGAAAAATCCAGAAAAATCAAAATATTTATTTTTTATATAAATTTATTTTTTTTTATATTTTTAATATTTTTAATGTGTATTTATACATAAATTGCTTTAGAAAATGCATATTTAATGCATGAAAAATGATTTTAATATTTTTTAATATATTCTGGATATATTGTGAATTTATGTGATGATTTTTTTTTAAAATAAAAAATAAAAAACAATAATAATGATAAAAATAGATAAAAATGACAAAATTGGACTTTCCAAAACCAAAATTTAAAAAAAATGAAAAATAAAAAATGATTTTTGGACTTAGAAAAATATGTTTTCATGAAATAAAAAAAAAATAATTAGATCATAGGATCATCAAAAATGGTTTTCACAAAAAATAAAAAATCAATTGATTAGATCATAGGATCATCAAAAATGATTTTTCATGAAAATTCAAAATTTAATGAACTTAAAATGAAAAGAGTTCAAAAAATTAAAATTGATCAACAAATTAAGGTTCTTTTTTAAAAGAACTACGTTTTGTCTGATCTCGATTAGCGAGTACGTAGGCACCTGCGGGCGACATAAAAAATAAAAAAAAAGTTTTGTCTTTTTTGTAAATATAAGTTTTTTTAAAAAAAAAAGAAATATGTTTGTTGTTTTCATGTTCTAAAAAAATAATAAAAAGTAAAAATGAAGAAAAACATGTAAAAAAAATAAAAATGAATGATTTGATTTGTAAATATTTGTGCTATAATGTTTTAATTAATTTTTTTTGAGCATGAAAAGGATAGATTAGAAATTTAAAATTCCAAAAGTGGTAACCGATTTGGTTTTAATAGGTTAGCCCCCGAATCCATGATATCTGGTTTTTAAAAGTTGATTTTTCAAATCAAATTTTCGCAGATTAGTAGCTAAGTTAGGATCAACCGACCCATTGATCCTAGCTTTTTATTTTTTCCCGATTTATATCGGGTGGCGACTCTAAAATTTTTTTAAAATTTCTTTTAACCCCTAGTCAAGGATTCATGTTAAATGGGTTCGGGTTTAATGTGAATCGGGTTAGGAGAAATGAACCAGATAAGATAAGTGGAAAAAATCCAGGCTCGATACCCTGCTTCATTTTTTTTGTCGATTTTTTTACCTTCTTCATCAACTTGTCCTCATCTTCACATAAGGACTATGACGGCTATTTTGCTAGGTCATTAGAGAGAGCAGGTTTTCAATAGTACTTTTGCATTTTAATATAGTTTGTGGTTCGATGTAAAGAGGTTTTAAATATTTTTTGTTTGGTTTAGTTAATTTAGAAAGTGAAAAACAAGCAACTATTTTTTGTTTCAAACCTACACCCATACCTATAGATGTTTCGTTCTCTATCCTATTTACCTTTATTTTATTATATTTTTATTTTCCCTAATGTCACTCTCAATTTTCATAGTCCATCTTTTCCTTTACTTTCATTTTTCAAGTAGACTTGTGTGTCTCACTATCAACAAAGATGCAATGCTGTAGTGATATGGCTTAATTCTTATATAATATTTCTCAATTTAAACATTAATCTTTGTTCAGGAACTTTAATGAGTATTAATATCATCAATTAGAATAACATGCTATCATATGTAGTTCGAACCAAACAAAACCAAGTTGAATCTTTTTTATAGAGATTCGTTTCAAAAATCCAAACCAAAAAAAGTAGCGTCATTCATTTAGGGTAAAATCATACCATTTTAAATACAGTTTAGTTTAATTAGACACTTGAACTGAACCGAATTAAACCATGCACATTCCTAGAGTTTTCCTTTTCATCTAAAAGAATCCCCATAGTTGCAGCATCAAAACCTGGTTTGCTACCATCAAAATTGAATTTATATCAAAACCATGTTACAAGTAAGGTGTGATGGACAATAGAATTATTTAAGCATTTTTTTTTTCATTAGATACATCATGCTCAACATTAAGGTATGACAACTCTACTACATACAACTACATATTCCAAAGCTCTGAAAACATACTTGTATCCACAAATATATAAAATAATAACATTGAAGGAGTTATATTAGTGCATAAAATCATTTAGCTACCAGCAATCTACAAATAACCGTCCATACCATTGCCAACTCACAAGTTCAAACTAATAGAAATGATCTTCTACCAAATTTTGTACATAAATCTAAACACACTTTTTTTCCCAAAAACATATTAACACACTAAATAAACCAATTTTCTACATAACCTTCTGTATAGACTAGTACATAACTAAATATAAATATTCTAGAGTCACAAAAATCCACTTAAACTAATATATACATCATAAACCAAATATCTAATTCTCATGATAGTGAAAATAACTATCATCATCTCCACATCCAAAGTATAATCACAGTAAGGTTATTGTAGTAGCCAACATCATCTTTAGTAATTACTTCATAAAAACAAAGGAATTCATAAAGGACAGTAAAAGCTTAGTATATAATTACCCGTATATTACTATATTATTTGTTAAGAAATTTGTAATACTCCACTTGTTTCACTTAAATAATTTTTTGTTTCATTAATTGTTATGAATTAGGCATGTATTTAGAGTTGTACCTACATGGCAACTTAAGGTATGACTTATTCTTTGCAAGTGATATTAGGAGGATTAAAGGATCATAGAGTTATTCTGGTCTATGTAGTAATTGTCATTGATGCACTTTCTGGGGCAGACACTTCCATTGATGCTTGTGGTACAGGTTACGGTGGAGCTGGTATAGGTGCTGGAATGCTCTGTCTCAAAGCTTCTAGTACTTGAGCTAACTGCCCAAGTGTGGCTTGTAGATTCACTTGTAGGCCGGTAGCTTAAGGATTTTGAGGAGGTACAACAGGTTGATCAGCCTCCTCCATAGGTTGATTAAATGCACTTTGTGTCACGCCCTGGAAAGTACCCTAAACATGGTAGTCCGTTGCACATAATATCAAAGCTAATGAATGACAATCTTAGTCATACAAGAGCTTCGATATTACGTGCAAGGCATGCTTGTAAGATAGTAGGAGACTCAATGGGGTATTACATTTAAGTAGATAATAAAAGCATGCAATGATTTATAAAGATAACATGTAATAGTCATCAAGTTCAAATTCTTGCAACTTCTTAGGGCATTCCCCTGTTCTTAAAGTCTTATTATTCTAAGCCAACTAAATAACACACAAAGATATGACAAAAGCCTACTATAGAGATTTTTTCTTAGAAGTCTACACTAAAAACTAGAATATGCAAACTTCTTCCAAAAACTCCTAGTAACTTTGTCTCATGCCTGAAAAATAGGGCTCCTTAGTGCCAGCCACAAGTAATCAAACTGAAACAAAAAGCTATAGGGGGTATAAGAAAAACTAGCTTGGTGAGATAACTCCCTTCTTCAAAACATTTCCATAAGTCATACAAGTAATTTAGACAAGCGTATGTGTATGCAACAATCATATGAGCAATCAAAATACACATGATTAACCGGAAACTATGTGTAGCATGGATTTGCACCCTCCATGTCAGGGGTTGGGTGGTTACTGACCCATTCGACCATCATAATTTTGCAGACTTACCAGCTCTTACTTGCCCATGTAGATTTCTCGGCTACTACTGACCACCACTACAACTCCTCATTTCCCCACGCAAGGAATAGTAGAAAAAATAAATATGACTCATAATATGTCATGCATGAATCATTTTTAATATTAGTATACCTGAATATTGTTAATTTCAAGTTAAGGATGACCAAACAATAATCATCATACCATTGCAAAGAACATAAATTATTCATGAATTCTTATCAACCACTTCAAACAACATACATCTAATTCACACAATATTTCATTTATCTTTGCTTAATTTTCTAGTGCTACTACTTACGAGCACATTCAAGGAAATATAATTAGTAAGGGATTAACTTATTCCATGACAATCACTCCTAATCGAAGTAGTCTTTTTGGAAAGCGATATCGGTTCCTCCTTCACCTAAAAAAGATGAAATACCCAAAATGAATCTTTCATAGAATTTCTCCTTAAAGTTTCTAAATCTATCTTCTAATTACAAGAGAAATCGGATTTATAGAAATTCCGGCTTAAAATGGTCATAATTTGCTCATTTTAACTTGGAATTTCACATATTATATATCGTTTTCTTCCTACTCGAAAAGATCTATCTATTTCTAAGATTATTTTCATTGTAATAAGTCACTTGGGTCTCAAAACAGAAGGGCACAGCTTCAACATGAAAATCTCAACCTTTTAAAAATCATTTCCCAATCCTTTCTTCATTCAAAAACTTTTTAAGCAATACTTAGATATGTATATGGTTGGAAAATTCTTTTGGTACATAAATAGACTCATAATTTATGCATGATGCTATAAGTGTTGTCTAATTAATTATTTTCTCATAAAACAACTTTTCCTATGGTTTGAAAAATTGGATTTGTTGTTAAATTCTTCTTTTACATGGTTGGAATAAAACTTATAACTCCTTGGATTATCATAATTGAGTGGTTTATATTTTTATTCTTTAGTTTATCAAAGGTGAGTTGATTTTAAAAATAAAGTTTGATCTTTTTAAGCTTTCTACTAATTTTATTTCTGGGAATTGAAAAATAGAGTTTTCAAAAATTTTCTCAAGTTGTTAGTAGTACCTAATGTTTTTAATGGTATATTTCCTTATTATATCTGTATTCTTTCATTATTTACAAAATGAGTTTACTCTTTGAAAGTATGCTTTCTTAGGTTGTTGACAAATTTATATTTCTCTAAATGCGTTTCTTAAGACTTGTAAGTTGATTTTTACCTAGCTTGAAAACTTATTTAGTTATTAGTTTTTATTAGGAAGTTGGTAAAAATTGGTATAGGATCAAGTTATCATTTTTTTATCAAGATTTTCATGTTACCATTTGTTAGAAAGAAAGTATTTTAGATTTTGAAGAAATTTTCCTTATCAATATTTTGAAATTTCATGATAAGCTTATAAAATTTTTTGAAAAGAATTTGTTAAAAACAACCTTTTAAGTCTTGGTGAAAAATATTTGTTAAGTGACAAAATTTCAAGATAAAGAAAGAATCTATTTTTCATTTGGACAACAACACATTAGCCATGTATGAATATGATTATGTAGTTATAAAAAGATAAGAATATCATAAGATAAGATAATAAAGAATATAAGAAGCAAATAAGCAAAATAATAATGTCAAGTATTAGGATTCTCAGCTTCCTCAAAGTTTTCCGGTTAAGTATTGGGAGCTTTAGCTTCATCAAGGTTTCTCAAGACTAAGAATAGACTAGTCCCAAAAGAAAAAAAAAAAGAAAGACAGGAAAAAATATAATAATAAGAGCAATAACAATAATATGAGCATAATAGTAAAAGCATAATAATAATGTATGAACAATGAACAAAACATGAACATAATGTTGCTTTCTTAACCTCTATGGGTTTATAAAAAACATACACTATATTCATGTTAAGTTACATGAACATAAGGATTAATCTACTAACAATATCATATCATAGAATTTAGGTATAAATAAGAACAAAGTATGAATATATTATTGCTTTCCTAACCTCCATTGGTTTAAAAAACACACACTATGTTCATGGTAAGCTAATAAACATAAAAAAATCTTAAAAGATTATTATCTATAAAAGAAGAAGAAAGTAGAGAGAACTTTTGGAGAGAGTTTAAGATAGTTTTGGTAGTGTAAGAGAGGTGTGAAAGAAGTGGAAGGAAATGGTGGTATTTATAGGAAAAAGTAGAAGGTAATTTGTGATAATTAAGATAAAAATAAAATAAATAAAGAGGGAGGGGAAGCATGGCTGGCGCTACACATGAGAGAGAGAGAGAGAGAGAGAGAGAGAGAGAGAGATTTTTATTATTTGTATTTTTGTTAATGAAAAGTAAGATGTAAGAAACGTGAAGTCGTATTGTAAATGAAAATTGTAATAAAATAGGTGCATAGGTTGTAATGAAAAATAGAGATAGATGAATAGTAGTGAATAGTAATGAATAGTAAACAAAACAATTAAAGTACTTGTAGTAATAAAAATACGCGTAAAAAGGCTTTATTTGATATTTTTAGTTATCAAAAAATTCTAAAACTGTTATATTATGAATCCTCATATTATTGGGAGTCTAACAGTATTATCAAAATATTTTACCGTTCCATGTGTCCAGACTCTAATTTTGAAAATCGATCCCGTTTGGGTACTAAACGAACTTAATTTCGGAAAAATTGATATTTTTATGTTCCACTATGTTATTATGGACCATAATCTATGATTAGCTCGATTTTATTGTTCTAGGGTTGAGAATATAGGATTGCCGGATCTAAACACATTGTTTTAACTGGGATAAATATCAGGGTTTCATATTTTATTTCCAATCACTGAAGATTAATAAAACTATCAAAAAATCTAAGGGCTTACACTTTGTTCTTGTTGTCTTCTTCTTCTACCTCGGCTATTTAGATTTTTATTTACGTAAGCTTGTAATCTTTTCAATAAATTATTAATTCTTTAAGCAGAAATTGTGAAAATCACAGAAATTTTATCTCATATAAACATCATAATCTTGAAATAAAAATCATAAAATAGATAAGGAAATTCTACAAAAATAGAAATTTACATAATCATAACATATTCATTAAAGTAGAAATCGATAAAGGGTATAAGACCCTTAAAAACAAAAATCAAAAGACAACATAAACACATACAACAACACTACATAAAGAAAATACAAAACAATACATTTCCGCAAATATAAAATCTAAACCACTCAACCTAACATTCTACGTCTATTACAAAATTTCTAATTGGACTAGTTAGAATGTGCTCAAGTCTAGCTTCCTACTTATTTCCTTCTTTCTCCTTCTTTCTCTTTCGCCACATCTACGAGGATGGTGCATCCCCCGAATTTTAGCTAGATGATCCTTTGTGTTTCTTGTGCAAGATTGTTGCAGGTACTGATTCACGATCATCCTCCTCTTCTTAGCCAATTCATTGGCTTTTCTGGCAAATCGACAATCACATTTTCTTCATAAATTCCATCATTTTCAAAGAATAACGCATGATTGAGTAGATATTCTTCCTTAGCAGCAAGTTATGGTGTAGGTTCTCGGGATACGCTTCAGCAACCGATGAAGTATTCATTTTGTTCATGGACATTCCTCCATAAATGGGGATCCAGGGTCTTGTTGTCAGATTCAACGTTTATCAGTAGGGGATTTAGAGGTGTAGCATTTACATCCATTATCGAAGTAGTTTCATGGTTCCTTACCAACAATTGAGCTTGTCGTTCCTTGTAACATCGGATGTTTTCATGGGGATTGCTTTCTTCCTTCGTCCACATTTAGCTTTCCCATGGTACAATGGGGTCATGTCTAGTAGGTGCCTCCTCCGAGTCTTCCATCGGGTCTTCTTCTGGTTCTTCTTCCTCTTCTTTTACTTCTTCCTTAGGTTCCCCTCCTTCGGCTTCTCCCATTCCGACATCTACCAAGACTTCATCATCCTCAAGTTGAATTCCCATCAAAGTTTATGGTTGGGTTGACACTTCACTAGGTGGCTTAAGAATATTTTAACACACGTCTTGCCACTAAAAGGTTCCTTCATAATCGGCCTTCTAGCACTCACTATGGTCTTTGAGTTTGTTGTAGGCATAGATGAACAATGGTCCGATTTTCCTCTAAGTCTGTAAGTCGGGAAAAGTTGGTTCTCCTTCATTCTGTAGCACGAATGTGGCTTCTTGCAACATAGCCTCATTGTATGCAACATAGCAATGTTTTTGATGGCATAAATCACTTTCATTTCTGACCAATACCTCTTCCTTAAGGGGTAATATTGGATGTTTTTCACAACCCTTTCCCATTCGGTATGCTTTAGGCCCTTTTTCCACAAAGCAAAAATCTCTTTCAACGACTTTGGCCTTCCAGCTAAGGCAAACTCTTCGCATAAGACTCTAAGTCTCAAATGGTAATTAGTAAGGGTCTCATTATGCCTCTTACGAAATCGTTGGGGCTCCAAGCAAGCTTCTCCTAATGTCATCTATGCACAAAAAGAAAGGGAGTCAGCAAATTTATTCTACCCATGCTAAAACTATCTAAGTCTTTCTTATTTCTATTCTACTGATTTCTTCTTAAGTCCATTTCTATTGTTATGATCTTAAATTATTAACCATGCTCTGATACCAACTTAAATTGTCATGCCTCAAAGGGTACCTTAAACACGATAGTCACCACACTAAATATTAAAGCTTAAGTTGTCACGCCCCAAAGGGTACCTTAAACGTGACAGTCCGCCACACTTATTAAAGCTTAAGTATGACAACATTAGCCATTCCCAAAAGCTTTTATATTAAGTGTAAGGCGCGCTTTCACAAATTTAGAGGACCATGTATGGAATTATGAAGTTTAAGAAGATATAAATAACATATTAAGAAAAGAGGAATCATAATAATCATTCATTCATATCACTATTTTTACAAACTTAGGGACATTTCCCTTTAATCACTAATCTGTTATATGAATATTGGTACATCAATGCTAAAGCTACACTTTATCTAAATTTCTATTATCCAGGAGAGATTACCTGCCTGCAGGGTCCACGTGGCCTTAACCATAAGTAGGGAAACTGCAAAAGATATCTATCGGGGTATAAGCTAATAGGCTTAGTGAGAACTATTTCCATAAATAACTTCTTATAATAAGATTTCAAACAAGTTGATTAAACAAACAAATGTAATGCAACAACCACGTGGGCAAACAAGCATATAGTTTTCCGGGAACTATATGTTGAATGGATTTGCGCCCTCCATTCGGGATTTGGTGATACTTATCCTCAAAACAAGTAGTTTTAATTTCAAAAGTTTTAAGCTTGCGAGCACTCATCGCCAAGCATTCCGAATCTACTTGATTTGACCTTGCTTTCGGATCTTCCGCCAAGCAATTCCCTTAAGCCGCCAAGCAATCGCTTTCGGATCTCCTGCCAAGTGTTGCTTTCGACATGAGTTTACTATCCTTCTCATCCAAGGATAATAACCCAAAATACAATGTGACTCACTTCGTGGTATGCATGAATTCATTTATTTATAAAGTCACGGCATAATTTTTTTAAATTTAAGGTGATCAAGGAATTTCATACAAATCAATACTATACTAAAAAATCATTTAAAACAATTCCGGTTTCGATATTCTTAAAAATTCTTTCAGAGAATTATTTTACATACATATCGGTTTATCTTCTCCTAACTTTAATGCAACTAATTTACAAGCACAACAACCATAGCATTTAATGGAAATAAACTCACGATGCCATGTCGTTTATTCCTCTAAGCGGATGAGTCGTTTACACACTCCACTTAATCGTAATAATCCTCGGGGTAAAGGAATCCTTCATCGGGGTCACCTAGCCAAAGAAAATACCCACAATGAGTATTCCTTGATGATTTCCTTGAAATTTGACAAAACAATGTCAAAAGAACATTAAAGTTCGTATAAAGGAATGTTCCAACTTAAAATGGCCATAACTTGGTCATTTTAACTCGGAATCGCGCATATAATATACCAATTTCTACCTACTCGAAAAGATCTACCCATTTCCAAAATTACTTTTAACAAACAAGGTTATATAGGCCTCGAAACAGTGGCGACAAAGTTCACCACGAGTTTTCCACACAAAACAACTTTGGTTCAAGAAATCAAAATTTGTTTGATAACTACTTAGTTATCTATTTAGTTTGAAAAAATCTCTTTTTATACTATATAACTCATATTTAAGCATGCTCAAGTGTTTTGTTGTCCAATTATTTTTCTTGGGTAAAACAATGTTGGAAGAATATAGTTTTCAAAAATTGTTTTTGTAGATTTCTTGAAATGAATACCTTGTTTCCTTTTGTTTTCTAAAAAGAGGCTTTACGTTGGTTTTATTATTTTTCCTAAGTAACTTTTTGAAAATAAATTTTCTATTTTCTTAGTTTCCACTATTTTAGAAAACACACTATTCTTCCTATTTATTTTTCTTATACAAATTTCTTTTGTCTATTTGTTTACAAAAATCTTCTTTTGAAAATTTCTCATTCTTTCCTCATGTCTTATGTTTTTCATAAAAATCATCAATGCATAGAAATTTATTTTCTTGATAAAAACAAAGTAGATCAATATGTGACTTAAGAAATCTTTTTATAGTAAAGTAGTTTCTAAAATTTTAGTGGTTTCTTCTTGTAACTTGAAAAGAAATAACTTTATTTTTGTTTTCAAACCATAGATTTTCTTTGCCTATTTGTTTATAAAGGTCTTTACTTGAAAATTCCTTAGCCATTCATCTTGTTTATCTTTTTATAAAAAGAACCATTTTTGTATCAACAAATAGTTTCTTTTGAAAAACAAAGTAGAGTAATAAAGGTTTAAGTAGCTTTTTAAGGTAAAAGTAGTTTCTAAAATTTTAGTGAGTTCTTTTTGTAACTTGAAAGGAAATGAGTTTATCTTTTGTTATCTTATAGATTTTATAATTTACATAAACTTATCTCTAAGTGACAAAATTCTTATTTTGTTTAATTATTTTTAGAAATTAAAATTTTTGGACAACAATCTAAATGAACATGATTATGAGAATAATAGTAAACAAAATAACATAAAACATAAATAATAAAGTCAAGTATTGGAGTCTTAGCTTTTTCAAGGCTCCCGGGACTAAGAAGTAGACTAGTCCCAAAACAAAATAAAATGTAAGAAAGAAAAACTTGTTTTGACTTGATGAGGACAAGTCTAAGACTAGAGGCTAGTCTTAATTCAGCAAGGAATAAATAAATAAATTGCAATGGAATGAATAAATAAATTGCTTTGCATGAAATAAATAAATTGCAAGTGAGCTTATATGCTCTAAAGAATATGTATATATATATAGATAATAGTATATTAACAATAATAAAACAACATAAATGGATTGGCATGAACAAGAACAATACATGAACATAATGTAGTTTCCATAACTTGTAGTCTTTGGAAACTCACACTATAGTCATGTAAAGTTACATGAGATGAAGAAGAAGAAAATAATAGAATGTGGTTACCTAAAGGAGACTTTGGTATGGTTATGTGGTTATGGGTTTTAGTTGTTGGTAGAAGTTGTTGTAGAAATATTTTGAGAGAGTTTTAAGAGGAGAAATTGAGAGAGTTTTGGTAAGAACTTGTGAGTAGTGAATGTGTGAATGAAGTGAAAGAGGAGGGGGTATTTATAGGAAAACGTGGAGGGATTTTTGTGTGATTAAAATAAAAGAAAATTGAAACAAAATTAAGGGGAGAGGGGCATAGGGGCGCCGGCCATGTAGTGAATTAGAGGGGAGTGATTTATTTTTTTGACTTTTGTTAAATGAAAGATGTAATGTGTAAGGTAGATGTGAAATAAAGTTATGGGAAAGGTAAAAAGTTAAGGTTATAGGTTATAGAGTGTGTAAGAATAGGTGTAAGAAAAAGTAGAGATAAAAGAATAGTGTAGAATAGTAATGAATAGTGTAATGTAAGATAGATATGACTAATAAAGTACCGGTAGTAAGAAAATACGCGTATAATTACGATATCTGTTATTTTTACTCACCTAAAAATTACGAAACTGATATTTTTGGAAAACTTATATTTTTACGAGTCTAACGGTGTATTCAGAATATTTTTCCTATCCAGAGCTCCCGAACACGCTTTTCGAGAACTGTATCCGATCGGTTTCAAAGGATACCCGAAATTCGCGAAACTGATATTTTTATAAAACCTATGGTTATTACGAACTATTCTAGCTAATTATCTCAACTTCGTTTTCCAGGGCCAAAGAAAACGACAATGTCGGATTTAAACGATTACGGTAAACTAGGTTTTGTTGACCTTTAGGGTTCCGTTTGACTTCTGGTTTAGGGTTTTATGCTAAATTGATTCCGAAAATTTAGGGGTTTACATAAGTATAACAACCTTAGTCATCCCAAAAGCTTCAATACTGGGTGTAAGGCATACCTTCACGATCATAGGGGACCAAACTTTGAAACAAGTTATTTAAGAATATATTCATAAAAGCAATTAAGAATGGAAATCATAACATCAGCATCTTAAATATAAAATATAAAGAGTCTTACAAATATCAAAGGGGCATTCTTCTATCAAAAGGTATAGTCCATCATAGTCTAACCAAAATAATTGCACCGAAGATTTACTTAGAAGTCTAAGTCTACTTCCAGTCTTTGACTTCATCCAAAAACTCCTGAATCAAAAAGGTTAGTACCTGGGAAAAGTAACCTCAGGGCTTCTGTAAGCCTCGGAAAATTTCAGTAAATAATTTCAAGATAAACTTCGAAAATAAACCCTAAAAATCACTCCAAATTAAAACCGAATTTCAACTAGTCCAAAAACACGAATGAATTCAGAAACTTCTTAATCTAGAGAAAATAAAAATCTTTAAAAATAAAATAAGAACGCGGTGATCTTCAAATTCAAAACCATGACGTACAAAAAATTTCATATTTAACTCCGATTTATAAAAACGGGTAATATAAAGCCCAAAAACAAATTATTAAAAAGCAAATAACAATTGACTTTGGAAAATATAACTCAATTCAAGAATTCCGAAAACGTTAAAAGATAATAAATACTTACAAAAATGATATATAAAATAAATTTCTCAAATTAATTTGTTGTATAAATATAAAATATCAGTTTCCAATTTGGCAAAGATCTAAACCGGAAAATCACCCGGAAACTCTAAGCGAAATACAATAGCTTAAGTCCGGCAATCTAGAGCCCCTAGCCTTAGAAGCCGAGATGTAGTTTAAATATATAGATTAGCTCATAGTAATATAAGTTTGTTTAAAAATATCAGATTGGTAAATTTTTGACCTATTTCGAATCCGTTCGGATACAGACTTCGAAAAGCGTGTCACGGGGCTCGAGATATCAAAAATATACCAATAGTACCGTTAGACTCGTAATTTCATAAGATTTCCAAATATATCAGTTATATAATTTTTCAGGTTATAAAAGTTACAGTTATAACATTTTTATCGTATTTCCATTATTACCAATAATTGATTAGTTTTTCGCACTGTTCATTTTTATTTCATTACAAAATTTTATTATTCTTATAAAGTCTTATATTTTTAGATAAATATTTTATATGTTATAGAAAATTTTGTTTTTCTAAAATTTAGTTCGTTTCGGGTCTTTACGGGATTAGATTCTGTTTAAGACCCGATACTAAAAATAAAATAAAATAATTTAATAAATGGAAAATATTTTAAAAATATTTTTATTTTCATAAAATAATTTTTTAGAATTTTTCGGGTTATAAAAATAATATTTATAGCCCATATTCGCGTATTTTGATCATATCGGTAACATATTTATTAAAATACTAAAATAATTCAAATAATTATTTAATTTTAATTATGAAAAATCTGCTACAAATATTTGAAATAAATTTTCTAATTTTATTTTATTTTATTAAGAAAGTACTTTTACAACCCATACCTTCAAGTACACCTTACACATATCACTTCCTTTTCACTTCAATCTTTCTACACATTATCCCACAATTCATGGCAGATTTTTGACTCCTTCATGGCTGCCATTATCCTTTAATTTACTCCATTTTGACTAAATTAATTATATTCTACTCCTTCTTAAGAAAGCTACATTACACATTTATTACACAATTCAAATTTAAGTCAAAATTCAACAAATTCCTCTCTCTCTCCCCCTCACATTTCACGTGCAGCACTCTATATTGGCTGCCCTTGTTTTATTTTTTTTCCTCTCATTTATTTAATTAAAACACTCAATTTCTCTCACTCCTTCATTTACTCACTTTCCCTCTTTCATTCTTTAACTTTTCTCTCTCATTTTTCCTCTCTTTCTTCTTCATTTCCTCTTGTTCCTCTATGAAAAACAAGCTGCTTCCTTCTTCTTCCATGGCTTCCACACTTCATTCCTAAAGATTTCTAAGCAAATCTTCTTCCCAAAGCTCCATAGGTGATATAGGTAAAGTGTAATGAAGGTTTCATGCATCAAATGACCTTCCATAAGCTTAAAAGCTTAGGATGATGATGCCAAAAATGAAACACTCCTTTTCTCTACTTTTATTATCTTGTATTTCAATTATTTTCTCGTTTAAAGTTGATATATTTTGTAGATCTAAATTTTTGTAGCTTTGATTTTGTTTATGCCATAGATCTTGTTATTTAAGTTGTTATATTTGTTATTTCTTATGATTTATGCATATATCTATCATCCACATATTCATCTTAGTGATTCATCCATTTAAAACTAGTTTGGAAAACTAGATCTAGAGTTTTGAGTTCATAAAATGCATTAGACTTTGTTTTATGTTCATGGATGACTTGCGATAGCATGATGATGGTAGGAAGTTGTAGGAAACTCAAGATCTATTTTATTTTCAATAAAAACAACTTTTGAAAATTCGGATGAAAATGGAACCATACTTAGAAAAGTGATTTTTCAACTTCAAAATATGTGTTTTTCATTTAAAATGAAGGGCTTAGGGTATAGACAACATAAATGAATGATTTTGAAAAGTAAAGTTTAGATCTATGAGTTTATAGTTCATTATCATGGGTTTCTTTTAGATGTATGTTCATATTATGTGTAGATCTTCGATTTGAACTTGAACAAAATTTGTGAAATTCGTATTTTGGCAAGACCCCCATTTAAAAACCGCTTTCCACGTGTCAAAGTGTAATTTTTACTTAAGAAAATGAAGGCTTAATATATATATATATATATATATATATCATCAAAACTTCTTTTTTACAAGAATCTAATATGATTTTCAAAAGTTATTTTCAAAACAAAAATATTATTTTCGGATTTTGGTCAAGACATATTTTAAAAATATGTTTTCCAACTCAAAAATGAAGTTTTTATTTAAGAAACGAAAGGCTCATAAGATATGATATGTAAGGAATGGATTTTCATAAGCTTAGATAGATTTTATCGAAAGATATGACCAAAAATAAATTTTCTAAATTCGGACCCCAACCAAGACCAATTTTTAAAACCCATTTATCAACTCCAAAACTCATGTTTTATGTGAAAAATGAAGTATATAGGTAATATGTATCATTAAGTAATGATTTTTACAAGTTAAAATGAGTTTAGGCATGAGTAATGTGTAAAACAAGTAATGGGATTAAAATGGAAAAATTTGAGTTAGTGGTCAAATTGTCAAATTCGTAATTTAAGATGATGCATATGTAATCACTTAGTATTTGAGCTCAAATTGCAAGTTTTATGTGTAAGAATGAAGTCCTTAGTGGTTATGTATGATTGAGCCCTAATTTTCTAAATATCAAATGATTTTTACTCAAAGGAATCACTCAAAAACCAATTTTTACCAAATTCGGATTTTGGAATCAACCCCACTTGAAAACATGCTTACAAAGTGTAAAATGGAAATTTTTATGTAGAAATGAAGGTCATAAATAATATATATAATGAAGACTCAATTTTAACAAAAATAATTATATTTTCTTAAGTAATAAATCCAAAACAAATGGAAATGATCAAAGTTAGAAAACTAAATTTTCAAAAAGTGGCTACCCCATATCATCCACAAACTATTGGGCAAGTTGAAGTTTCCAATAGGGAGATAAAAAGGATTCTGGAAAAAACTGTTAATGCATCAAGAAAAGATTGGTCTTCAAAATTAGATGATGCATTATGGGCTTACAGGACTGCTTTTAAAACCCTATTGGAATGTCCCCAAAAATGATTGTTTTTGGTAAATCATGTCATCTTCCTGTAAAACTTGAGCACAAGGCATATTGGGCCATAAAATTTCTTAACTTTGATGAAAAGCTACAGGTAAAAACAGATTGCTTCAATTGAATCAGTTGGAAGAATGGAGGAATGAGGCATTTGAAAGTGCTCGTATCTATAAGGAACGAGCGAAGAAATGGCATGATAGAAACATCATCAAACGAGAATTTTTGCCTAGACAAAAAGTTTTACTTTACAATTCTCGTTTGAAGTTGTTTCCTGGAAACTTACGGTCAAGATGGTCAGGACCGTTTGAGATTGCGAAAGTTTTTCCATATGGCACGGTGGAATTAAAAACTGAGGATGATCAGACTTTTAAAGTGAATAGGCAACTGCTCAAACATTATTTTGAGGGGGAAAATCTTGACAGTACTACTACTGTCAAGAATCTCAAAGAACCATAATCAGATCAGGAAAGTCGGGCTAAGCGACTTTAAACTAAGCGCTTCTTGGGAGGCAACCCATGTCTAATTTTAGAATAGCTTTATTTGTTTTGTTTTTACTAACTTAGTTATTAGTGTGGCAGGTAATATATCTGATCAAAAAAAAAAAAAAAGGAAAACACTGAAGGCCGGTTCAAGGCTGCCAGCCTTGAGCAAGCTCTGAAAAAAAAAGGAAAGCCGGTTCAACACCGCTAGCTTTAGGCCGGCGTAAAGCTCAGTACAAGAGTAGGTGAGCACCGTAAAAGAGGCCGGCAATGGAAAGGTTAAGGCCGCCGGCTTCTGTGCCAGCGCTGGAAGAACAAAATTTACACCGGTAGGGGAAGGTGAAGGCCGCCGGCTAGTGCAAGATTTCTTGGTTTCTGAAAATTCCCGATCAAAGCCGGCACCTGGGATTATAAGATGCCAGCTTTGAGCCGGCGTATCCACTTAAGCCGGCTGTGTAAATGGATAAGCTACCAGCTTGATGCTCTCGGTATGTATTTTTTTTTGTTACACTGGCTGTAAGCCGCCGGCGTACATTGCAGAAATGCCGCGTAGGTTCTGCAGATTGCTTTTAACAGTACGAATCCTCTCTCTCTTTCTCACTCTCATACTCACTCTCCCTCTCTCACTCTCAATCAAAGAATCCATTCCTATTCCCATCATCCATTGCGTTAAATCCGTCTTCCAAGTAAGTTTTCAATGATCTTTTACTCTTAGTTCTTGGATTCAATTACATTATTTTACATTGTATAATCTGTCAATTTGGGATTGAATGAATGACTTTCATATTAATGTCCGTTCTTGATGAAATTGATTGCTTGAATGACTTTGATATGCTGTTGAAGCCACATTTCGTTCCATATATTGTTATTGCAAGCTATGATGTGTTGATTCACGATTGCTACTCAGATTGAAAAATTAGGGTTCTTGAGATATTGAGGGTGTTTGAAATTCGAAATTGGGGTTTGTTGGAATTGATGTTACAGCTGCTGGATTTGAAAGTTTTCATATTAGTTAGTGGCTCCAATTCTTGCATTGTGCTCAAATTCGTCGAATTGAAATTGGAATTTGAAATTGTGCCGAATTTTATGAAAATTTCAGTATAAAAGTGATTTTGGGAAAAGGAAAATTTTTGAAAATCATTTTTGTTTGAAAATTTGAAATTCCAACGTTCAATTCTGAGCTGGCAAGCCTAAGCTGCCAGCTTTCATATTGATTTGCAAGTGTAAATGCTCCATTCAAGTTCATGATCAATAGCTCCACTAATTATATGCCTTGATATCAAAATTGTTCAAAATCATGTTTTAGGCATAAATTAGAATTTCATTGATGTTGTGCATTCCTTATTTCTAATTGAATTCAAATTATTTGCAGGAATGGCTCCAAGACAAAAGCGACAAAAGACCACTGACGCCTCTACATCGGGTTCACAGAACCGAGATCTGCTGTCTAGTCAGCAGTATGCAAAAGATAGAAAGAAGAGGCTTGTCAAGATGGATTTCTTAAATACCCAGTATTTAGACTGGTGCCTGCTGGATGAATTTGGGATCATTGACCAGATCAGGGAGATTATTCAAGATCCAGCATGGATCCGACTGTTTGACTTTCGGGAGCCGGCATACAAGAACTTGACGATAGAGTTCTTGTCCACACTGAAGAACATTCCAGATAGAGAGGAATCTACTTTTCAGTTCCAGGCCTTTGGGCAGATTAGAGAGGTGAAATTGAAGCAGATGGGCCACTTGATGGGACTGTATGATGATGAAGCAGACAATAGGAATCTGCCCAACAGTTGGCCAGCGGACATGACACAGGAGGCTTATTGGTTCCAGCTAGTTGGTCCTGAGAGAGCAAATGAGCACTTTGTTCCCTCCAAGTCTCTGGCCACATCTTTTCGTGCCGTTGAGCACAAGCTGCTCCACCATATTCTTGCACACACCCTGAGTTGCAAGAAGACCAGTCATAGCAAGGTGACCACGTTCGACATGTTTTACTTATTTAGCCTTATTAGAGGCTACAGGATTGACCTTGGGGTGGAGATAGCGAATTTTATATACCGGCAGGCAGATGACACGAGGACTCGAGGCCTGTGTTGTGGAGGCTATATCACGACTGCTGAAAGGATGACATTTTTGAGCCTCCACAGGACGATGAGGTTTGAGTGCAAGAAATTACATCTGCACCTTTCCGAGGCTGGGGATTGTTGAAAAACCCCAGAGAGCACAGCCACCGGTATTGGAGGAGGTCGAGCTCCAGGATATCTTTCCTGGAGATGCTCCATTTGAGATGCCATCCACATCCGCTCCTCTCTCCTGCAGGCACTTCATCAGCGTATATGGACCAGCTTAGGCTGGATGTTGAGGAGCTGAAGCGCCAGAGCCAGGAGCTCAGGGATAGTCAAGAGAAGGAAAGGAAAAGAACAAGAAATTTAGGAAGACTATCTTTGAGGCGTTGAAGACGGCCATTTGCTGCATTAGCCCAGAGACAGGGGCTGGCATGAGATATCAGACTTCATCTGAGTCACATCACTCAGATAGGCTCAGTTCAGAGCATACACGGACAGCCAGCCCAGGAGACCACAGAGACACACTCCTGAGGGTAGCAGCAGACAGAGTCCAGGGCCAGAGAGCTAGAGACCCTGCTAGCTCTCAATTTGATCGTTATTTTTTTTATTTTTATTGGCCTGTATATTTATTGAGTACCCAAGTTCCTGTGGGTGAACTCCTTTATTTTTTTTTCTGCTTTTATTTTTTTGTTTTTGTTTTTGTTTTTCTTTTGTAGTGATTACAGGAAACAAGCAAAGCAAATCTCTTGCAATGCAAAATTTTGATGACTATGAAACAAACGACTGACTTCAGGGAAGTATCCAATTCATTTCTTACTCCTTTCCTATGTTTTATTTGTTGCAAAACAGTGAGGACACTGTTTGGTTGAAGTATGGGGGAAGGGATAGAATTGCATGAAGTGTTGAAGTGATGAATATGATCTGTTGACTGTTGTTTTATTAGAAAATCTCCACCTTGTATTTTTGGTTTGAAAGCAAATTATGAGGAAACTCTGCCAAAATGTTTTCAAAAATCTCTTGAAATTGGAGATAGTACAAAGCAAAGAATGAAAATCAATGAATTTGACTTGTGAAAGTATCTTACTCACCTGCTGTTGTGATTGGTTTACTAAGTTAAAATTAAGTTGTAAAATCCTTAAGGAACAAGTTTACTTTATTTTTAACTTTGGAATTGGAAATTTAAGAGCTGGTCGAGTCTTTTGTGAAAAATAAACAGGTCTACTTCTTGGAAATTTTAGTTTGTATATATTCTTTGAATTTTAACACTTAGTGAAAGAGGTAGAAGAAACTTTTAAACTTAGTGATCCTTCATAAAAATAAGTCTTTGATATTGTTATTGCATTCAAAAAGAAAGAAACAAGCATAGCCACTACTCCTCTGACTTGAAATTTTGAGTTATGAGTATCTGAACTTGAATGTTAAAGTGAGGAAGAGTTCTTAGGGGTATTTTGAAACCTGGTCACTTAGGTGATGAGCCTGGGATGTGCCGACTCAATGAACTCACTGTAACGAGAAGGGAAGAATGGCAAAAGTTCAATTCATGAGCTTTGAAAAGCAAAAAGATGGAGGCAAAAACCTCCCAAAAAGAAAATAAATGCTTGAGAAAGAAAAAGAAAAATGAATGCAAAATATGCAAAGGAAGGAGACTTATAATAAAGAAGGAGAAATTCTAAGGAAAAAGTAGATACCACATGCTTTCATTTTGTGTTACTTAGAATATATATAAGCTAGAAATCCAATGAAGTTTAAATGAGTATTTTTCCTTAGTGGATTGAGTATTTGCTTTTGAATAGAATGTTCCTTTGTTAAAAGTTGAGATTAAAACTTGTTTTGTTTGGATTAACTTCTAAATTTTGATTATAGTACTCTAATTACAAGAAATTGGTATGGTTAGAGCAATAGATACAAGAAAAACAAGTTAAAGAAATTGAGATTAAATTGGGAAAATTGTACTATCTATAAAGAGATTTCATTTTGTTCTTCATTTTGCTTGAGGACAAGCAAAAGTTCAAGTGTGGGGGAATTGATAAGATCATATTTTATACAATTTGTTGATGTTTAAAAGAGCTAGAATGGATATTTGTTTTGATTAAATTTTATGTTTCAGGACTAATTTGGACAAAGAAATCAAAACAAGAGACTTTGAATCGAAAATAGGAAAAATTGAAGTCAAGGCCGGCAATTCAACATTCAAAGCCCGCGTTCAGACGGCTTACACTAAGGCCGTTGCCAGCACTGCCAGCTTTGCCGAGCATAAGTTTCAACACATTGAAAGCCGCCTCAAAGCTGCCGGCGTAGAAGATGAAGAAGCCAGCGTACTTGAAGGCCGGCAGCTCAGAATTGGAAAGTCACCAGCGCACAAGGAGTTACAGCATACGCCGGCTCCTAAGCCGGCGTTGGGCAGTGTACATCATAGATCTGAAGCGACATGAAGATATCAAACGCTTGAAGGAAATTGAAGAGACAAATCTGTTGGAATGCCTACGCCGGTGTGAAAGCCGCCGGCTTTGGGACGGTTCGTTATAAATCAGCCCAACGCTTCATTTCTGATCACATACGCCGGCTAGATCTACCTAAGCCGCGCGTAGAAGCGGCCTACAGGTGTAACCGATATTGAAGGCTGCCAGTGCACTGCCTGCGCAAAGGATAATTTGAAGATACGCCGCCTGTAAGCCGCCGGCGTAGGATCCATAACTGCCGGCGTACGAAGTGAAACAGCAAAGTTCATTTAATGTCTTGCACGAAATTTTTCCTATAAATAGGGGGTCTTCTCCTCACTTTCAGAATCATCCCAAGTAGCTCTAAATCATACTACAATACATAGATTAGAACTAGCATTCCATAGAGATTTTTGAAGAGAAATTGAAGTTGTTCAAGAATTTGCAAGTGAAGCTTTGATATTTTGAATTGGTGATATCTGATCTTTTTCCTTTTATGCAATTCATATATCTGAATATTCTGATCATAATGAAATCATTTGCAATTTCTTATCTGATTTTTGAATCATCATCCATGAGTAGCTAAATTCTTTTTGTGGGAAGTTGATGAAGCTTTAAACATGCTAAAATGATCTTTGAAACCATATTATAAGATAGTTAGAATCATGAAATATTCATATTGAGTTCTGATTATTCATCATATCTTTGGTGTATAAGAATTCTGATAACTCGGAAGGGAAATTAGGGTTCATATGAATTCATAAATTGAGATTAAATTGCAATTGCGGAAGCGGCGGAGTTTAATCTAGTTTAGAAATTGTCCATGAATATTAATGCAATGTTTTATATTGATTTCTCACTAAGGAATTAGGCGATGCTAATATAAAGTATTAGTAAATTATAGAATCGGAAGGTTTATAATTGTAATTTTGATTCCACTAAATAAGACTGATAAAAAAGACTGATAAACGAAAGAAATAAGACTGATAAAAAAAGAAGGACCCTAAGAGTTCCAAAATGGAAATCATGTGCGCTTAAGGGTAGGAAGTAATTACCATATGATCTTTTGAGGAGTAATAAGGCAAGAAGGAAGTCTAGATTATTGGAGACATGTGACAAATCCCCATTCAACAAATGGTTGGGGAATCGAGTTGCGAAGATAAAAGTTAATGTTTTTTTTGTTTGAAGGAGAGCTTTCCTTATGAGGAATACCCAATACGGACATTCATCCTGAAGAATTCAAAAGACAAGAAATGAGGAAATCGGTTAAGAAGAATCTTTTTCAAGTAATCTGAGGAGATACGAATGAAGCACAACCCAAGTATTCCAGTTTGGTTGAAACCGCAATTAGGAACTTCCAAGTTTTGAGGACAAAACTTTCTTTAAGGGGGTAGGTAAACCCCAAAATTTTTGGAATTGGTTTAGCATAAAACCCTAAACCAGAAGTCAAACGGAATCCTAAAGGTCAACAAAACCCTAATTTACCGTAACTGATTAAGTCCGGCATTGCCGTTTTCTTTGGCCTTGGAAAACGAAGTTGGGATAATTAGCTAGACTAGTTCGTAATAACCATAGGTTTTATAAAAATATCAGTTTTGCGAATTTTAGGTGTCCTTTGAACTCGATCGGATACAGTTCTCGAAAAACGTGTCCTCGAGCCTGGAATAGTAAAAATATTCTGAATATACTGTTAGACTCGTAAAAATATAAGGTTTTCAAAATATCAATTTCGAAATTTTTCGGTAGCTAAAAATAACAGATATAGCTATTATACGCGTATTTTCTTACTACCGGTATTTTATTAATCACATCTATCTTACATTACACTATTCACTACTATTCTATACTATTCTTTTATCTCTACTTTTTCTTACGCCTATTCTTACACACTCCATAACCTATAACCTTAACCTTTTACCTTTCCCATAACTTTATTTCACATCTACCTTACATATTACATCTTTTATTTAACAAAATGTCAAAAAAATAAAATCACTCCCCCTCTACATCACCATGGCCAGCGCCCCCTCCCCTCTCTTCCTCATTAATTTGTTTCAATTTTCTTTTATTTTAATCACACAAAAATCACTCCACATTTTCCTGTAAATACCCTCCTCCTCTTTCACTTTTTTCACACATTCACTACCCACAAATTCTTACCAAAACACTCTCAATTTCTCCTCTCAAAACTCTCTCAAAATATCAACCCAAAACTCTCTCAAAATATTTCCACAACAACTTCTATCAACAACTAAAACCTATAACCACATAACCATAGCAAAGTCTTCTTTAGGTAACTACCTTCTTTTAATTTCTTCTTCTTCATGTCATGTAACTTTACATGACCATAGTGTGAGTTTCCAAATACTACAAGTTATGTAAGCTACATTATGTTCATGTATTGTTCTTATTCATGAAAAATCCATTTATGTTCATGTTATTATTTTTGTTCATATTATTGCTACTATATCTAAATATTATTATCGATATATATATACATATTCTTTAGAGCATATAAGCTCACTTGTAATTTATTTACTTTTTATGCATGCAATTTATTTACTTTCCTTTGCAATTTATTTATTAATTCCTTGCAATTTATTCACTTATTTCTTGTTATTTTAAGACTAGTCTCTAGTCTTAGACTTGTCCTCATCAAGTCAAAACAAGTTTTTCTTTCTTTCATTTTATTTTATTTTAGGACTAGTCTACTTCTTAGTCCTGAGAGCCTTGAAAAAGCTAAGACTCCAATGCTTGAATTTATTATTTATGTTTTATGTTATTTTTGTTTATTTTTATTCTCATAAATCATGTTCATTTAAATTGTTGTCCAAAGTTTCAAGTTCTAAAAATAAATTGACAAAAGAAAATTTTAAAACATTATAAATAAGTTTATGTAGAGAAGAAAATTTATGGTTTGAAAAACAAAAATGAAGTTATCTCTTTTCAAGTTACAAGAAGAAACTATTAAGATTTTAGAAACTACTTTACTATAAAAAGTTCTTAAGTCACATATTGTTCCACTTTGTTTTATCAAGAAAATAAAACTTTTATGAATGGATGATTTCTATGAAAAACATAAGGCATGAGAAAAGAATGAGAAATTTTTAAGTAAAGATTTTTGCAAACAAATAGACAAAGGAATTTGTATAAGAAAAATAAATAGGAAGAATAGTGTATTTTCTAAAAACTCCAAAATAGTATTAGTATAGAAAATTTAGAAAATAGAAAAATTTAATTTTACTTGGGAAAAATAATAAAACCAAAGCATTTTTAGAAAACAAAGGAAACAAGGTATTCATTTCAAGAAATTTACAAAAATAATTTTCGAAAATCTTCAAACCGACATTGTTTTACTCAAGAAAAATAATTGGACAAGAAAACACTTGAGCCTGCTTAAATATTAGTTATATAGTTAAAAAAAGAGAATTTTTCAACTATATAGATAACTAAGTATTTATCAAACAAATTTTGATTTCTTGAACCAAAGTTGTTTTGTGTTGGAAAATTCATGGTGAACTTTGTCGCCACTATTTGAGGCCTATATGACCTTGTTTGTTAAAAGTAATTTTGGAAATGGGTAGATCTTTTCGATTAGGTAAATCGGTATATTATATCGCGATTCCGAGTTAAAAACCAAGTTATGGTCATTTTAAGTTGGAACATTCCTTTATACGAACTTCAACGTTCTTTTGACATTGTTTTGTCAAATTTCAAGAAAATCATCAATGAATACTCATTGTGGGTATTTTCTTTGGTTAGGTGACCCCGAGGAAGGATTCCTTTACCCCGAGGATTATTACGACTAAGTGGAGTGTGTGAACGACTCATTCCCCTAGAGAAATAGTCGACATGGCATCGTGAGTTTATTTCCATTAAATACTATACTTGTTGTGCTTGTAAATTAGTTGCATTAGAATTAGGAAAACAAGATAAATCGATATGTATGTAAAATAATTCTTTGAAAGAATTTTAATAATATCGGAACCGGAATTGTTTTTAATGTTTGTTTTAATATTACATTTGATTGGTATGAAATTCTTTGGTCACCTTAAAATAAAAAATAATTATGCTATGACTTTATAAATAAATGAATTCATGCATACCACGAAGTGAGTCATATTACATTTTGGGTTATTATCCTTGGGTGAGAAGAATAGTAAGCTCATGTCGAAAGCAATGCTTGGCGGGAGATCCGAAAGCGATTGCTTGGCAGCTTAAGGGAAATGCTTGGCGGAAGATCCGAAAGCAAGGTCAAATCAAGTAGATTCAGAATGCTTGGCGATGAGTGCTCGCAAGCTTAAAATTTTTAAATTAAAACTACTTGTTTTGAGGATAAGTATCACCAAACCCCGAATGGAGGGCGCAAATCCATTCAACATATAGTTCCTGAAAAACTATATGCTTGTTTGCCCAATTGTTTGTTGCATAACATTTGTTTGTTTAATTAACTTGTTTGAAATCTTGTTACAAGAAGTTATTTATAGAAATAGTTCTCACTAAGCCTATTAGTTTATATCCCGATAGATATCTTTTGCAGTTTCCCTACTTATGGTTAAGGCCACGTGGACCCTACGGGCAGGTAATTTCTCTTTGGGTAATAGAAATTTAGATAAAGTGTAGTATTAGTATTGATGTATAAATATCCATGTAATAGATTAGTAATCAAGGGAAAAAGTCCCTAAGTTTGTAAAACCATTGATTTGAATAAATGTTTATTATGAATCCTTTTCTCTTAATATGTTTTTATATCTCCTTAAGCTTCATAATTCCATATGTGGTCCTCTAAAGTTGTGAAAGTACGCCTTACACTTAATATAAAACTTTTGGGAATGGCTAAGGTTGTCATACTTAAGCTTTAATATTGAGTGTGGCGAACTGTCACATTTAGGGTACCCTATGGGACGTGACAATAATTCCATATTTGGTCCTCTAAAGTTGTGAAAGTACGCCTTACAATTAATATAAAAGCTTTTGGGAATGGCTAAGGTTGTCATACTTAAGCTTTAATATTGAGTGTGGTGGACTGTCACGTTTAGGGTACCCTTTGGGGCGTGACAGTTTAAGTTAATATCAGAGCATGGTTAAGAACCTAGGAATCATAAGTATAAGAATTGAACTTGAGAAGAATTGACTTAGAATAGAAGTAAGAAAGACTTAGATGAAATAGAATGGGTAGAATTAGCTTTCTAATCTCTCTCTTTTACGTAGATCACCATAGATGAGGCCCGTCTTCAAGCCAAGAACTTCGAAAAGGACCTTTCAAAACACCAGAGGATTATTGATGGAGACTTTGTTTGCAAATTCTATGATCACTTATAAAATGTCTAGATATTATGCCATGATGACTTAAATAAAATAATCCATGCACGACACGTTGTGAGTCACATTGCATTTATTACTATACCTTTCAATGGGACAAAGGCATACTAATGAGGTCGAAAGACTCGAAAATATATTCTATGGCTTTGATTGCATGTAACTAAATGGAGAGTAGGCACTCGAATTAACTACATTTTGGCGATTAGTAGGAATCTGTATAAAACTACAAAAGTATCATTTAAGAACTATAGCCTCGTTGCCCGGAACACCTGACCATCAAATGGAATCCATTCAAACATATGATTCCCAAAAAATTGTTTATATTGTTTGCTCACGTGTTTGATTGCACTTCATATGGTTGCTAAACAACTTGATTGATTATTGATTTATGAGTACTTTACTTGTGGATTTAATTCTCACTAAGCAAGAAGCTTACTCCCTTATAGATACCTTTTGCGTTTTCCTATTTATGGCTGAAGCCCCGGATTATTTCTCATCGGTATTACCTTTTGGCTTAAGGAGTTTTTGGAAGAAGTCAAAGACTAGATGTCGACTTAACTTCTAAGTAAATCTCCATGTAATTATTTTGATTAGGCTTCGATAGACCTTGATGGACTATATCTTTTGACAGGAGAATGCCCATTTTTTATTTGTAAGACCTTTATATATTTCTCTATTTAGATATTATGTTATGATTTCCATTCTTAAACTACTATATGAATGTCTTCTTAAACAACTTTTTGAAAGTTGGTACTCTATGGTCGTGAATGTACACCTTACACCTATTGAAGCTTATGGGATGACAAGATTGTCATACTTAACTTTTAATATTGAGTGTGGCAGATTATCATGTATAGGGTACCCTTTGGGGTATGACAATGAATGTTGATGAGGACATGGACTTTGTGATGTGGGATAGTGTAGATTTATCGTCAAACGAGGACATAGATATTGACAATGAAAATAACTTAAAAGTTGCAATAAAATATAGGCTGTGAAAAAATAACTTAAAAGTTCTTCCACAATTTCAACCATGGCTCAAATCCAACCCACAATTACAATTAATGTATTGCCCTATTTGTGTAAACCCCCAAAGTTTGGTGATCAATTAAGCTTATAACCCTAATTAGAAGGTCAACTGGAAATCCTAAAGTTAACAAAACCCTAGTCAGACGTAATCGTTCAAGTCCGGCAATCCCGTGTAAACAACCCTAAGAAAGTAAGTAAGAATTTAGTATGTAGAATAGCTCATAATAACATGAGAAAGCTTAAAATATAAGATTAGTTAAACTGCGTTTAATTTTGAGCACGATCAGACACAATTTTCGAAAAGTGTGTCCTGGAGTTCAGAATGGTAAAAATATTCTAATATATCGTTAGACTCGTAAAATTAAAAGGTTTTCAAAAATATCAGTTTCATAATTTTTTGGTAACTAAAAATTATCAGATATTGCAATTATACGCGTATTTTCTTACTACCGATACTTAAATTGTCATGTCTACTTTACATTACACTATTTATTACTATTCTACACTATTTATCTATCTCTAGTTTTTCTTACAACAACTCTTACAACCATACCTCTATTTTCTTATAATTTTATTTCCAATGCAACTTCACATCTTTCATATCTTACTTTTCATTAACAAAAATACAAAAAAAAAAAAAAATTCTCTCTCTCTCGCACACTCCATTTGCGTCGGCCCCCTCTTCTTTTTCCTCTATTTTTTTATTTTTCATTTATTTAATTAACACAAATTTTCCTCCACATTTTCCTATAAATACTTCCTCTTTCTTCCATTTCCTTCACACCTTCCATTTATTAAAATTACGCTCTCAAAATCTCTCCATAAACCCTCTCAAGACGTCTCTAGTTTCTACTTCTTCAATAGGTGTCATGCCCCAAAGGATACCCTAAACGTGACAGTCCGCCACACTCAATATTAAAGCTTAAGTATGACAACCTTAGCCATTCCCAAAAGCTTTTATATTAAGTGTAAGGCGTACTTTCACAACTTTAGAGGACCAAATATGGAATTATGCAGTTTAAGGAGATATATAAACATATTAAGAAAAGAGGATTCATAATAAACATTTATTCATAGAAATGGTTTTACAAACTTAGGGACATTTCCCAAGATCACTATTTTATTACAAGATATTTGTACATTAACCCTAATACTAAACTTCATCTTAGAATTCCTTTATCTAAAAGAAATTACCTGCCCGCAGGGTCCTCGTGGCCTTAACCATAGGTAAGGAAACTGCAAAAGATATCTATGGGGGTATAAGCTGACAGGCTTAGTGAGAACTATTTCCATAAATAACTTCTTGTAACAAGATTTCAAACAAGTTGATTAAACAATCAAATGTAATGCAACATACACATGAGCAAACAAGTATATAGTTTTCCGGGAACTATATGTTGAATGGATTTGCGCCATCCATTCGGGGTTTGGTGATACTTAACCTCAAAACAAGTAGTTTTAGTTGAAAAGTTTTATGCTTACGAGCACTCATCGTCAAGCATTCCGAATCTACTTGATTTGACCTTGCTTTCGGATCTTCAGCCAAGCATTTCCCTTAAGCCGCCAAGCAATCGCTTTCGGATCTCTCGCCAAGTGTTGCTTTCGACATGAGCTTACTATCCTTTTCACCCAAGGATAATAACCCAAAATGCAATGTGACTCACTTCGTGATATGCATGAATTTATTTATTTATAATGTCATAGCATAATTATTTTTTAATTTAACGTGATCAAGGAATTTCATACAAATCAAATGTTATACTAAAACAAATATTCAAAACAATTCCGGCTCCGATATTCTTCAAATTCTTTCAAAGAATTATTTTACATACATATCGATTTATCTTTTCCTAATCCTAATGCAACTAATTTACAAGCACAAGTATAACATTTAACGGAAATAAACTCATGATGTCATGCCGACTATTCCTCTAGGTGGATGAGTCGTTCACACACTCTACTTAGTCGTAATAATCTTCCGGATAAAGGAATCCTTCCTTGGGGTCACCATTCATAAAAGTTTATTTTCTTGATAAAACAAAGTAGAACAATATGCGACTTAAGAACTTTTTATAGTAAAGTAGTTTCTAAAGTCTTAATAGTTACTTCTTGTAACTTGAAAAGAGATAACTTTATTTTTGTTTTTCAAACCATAGATTTCCTTCTTTACATAAACTTTATTTCTAATGTGTTAAAATCTTCTTTTTGTCAATTTATTTTTAGAACTTGAAACTTTGGACAACAATTTAAATGAACATGAACTATGAGAAAATACTAGCAAGTAAAATAACATAGGCAATAAAGTCAAGTATTGGAGTCTTAGCTTTTTCAAGGCTCTCGAGACTAAGAAGTAGACTAGTCCCAAAATAAAATAAAATGAAAGAAAGAAAAACTTGTTTTGACTTGATGAGGACAAGTCTAAGATTAGAGACTAGTCTTAAAATAACAAGGAATAAGTAAATAAATTGCAAGAAATTAATAAATAAATTGCAAAGGAAAGTAAATAAATTACATTGCATAAAAGTAAATAAATTGCAAGTGAGCTTATATGCTCTAAAGGATATGTACATATATATATATATAGATAATAATATTTAGATATAGTAACAATAATATGAACAAAAATAATAACATGAACATAAATGGATTTTTCATGAACAAGAACAATACATGAACATAATGTAGCTTTCATAACTTGTAGTCTTTGGAAACTCACACTATAGTCATGTAAAGTTACATGACATGAAGAAGAAGAAAATAGTATGAAGTGGTTATCTAAAAAAGACTTTGGTAGTAGTATGTGGTTATGGGTTTTTGTTGTAGGTAAAAGTTGTTGTGGATTTATTTTGAGAGAGTTTTGTGATGGTATTTTGAGAGAGTTTTGAGAGGAGAATTGAGAGAGTTTTGGTAAGAATTTGTGGGTAGTGAATGTGTGAAAGAAGTGAAAGAGGAGAGGGGTATTTATAGGAAATTGAGGAGTTATTTTTGTGTGATTAAAATAAATAAAAATTGGAACAAAATTGAGGAGATGGAGAGAGGGGGGCACCGGCCATGTACCATAGAGGGGGAGAGTGATTTATTTTTTTGACTTTTTGTTAAATGAAAGATGTAATATGTAAGGTAAATATGAAATAAAGTTATGGGAAAGTAAAAAGTAACGATTATAGGTTATGAAGTGTGTAAGAATAGGTTTAAGAAAAAGTAGAGATAAAATAATAGTGTAGAATAGTAATGAATAGTGTAATGTAAAGTAGATATGACTAATAAAGTACTGATAGTAAGAAAATATGTGTATAATAGCTATATCTGTTATTTTAACTACCGAAAAATTACGAAATTGATATTTTTAAAAACCTTATATTTTTACGAGTCTAACGGTGTATTTGGGATATTTTTACTATTCTGAGCTCCCGGACACATTTTTCGAGAACTGTGTCCAATCAGGTTCAAAGGACACCCGAAATTTGCAAAACTGATATTTTTATAAAACCTATGGTTATTACGAACTATTCTAGCTAATTATCCCAACTTCGTTTTCCAGGACCAAAGAAAACGGCAATGACGGACTTAAGCGGTTACGGTAAACTAGGGTTTTGTTGACCTTTACGGTTCCGCTTAACTTTCGGTTTAGGGTTTTATGCTAAACCGATTCCAAAAATTTGGGGTTTATAACCTACCCCACTTAAAGAAAGTTTTGTCCTAAAAACTTGGAAATTCCTACTTGTGGTTCCAACCAAACTTGGTTACTTGGGTTGTGCTTGTAAACCCCTGTTTTCTAAGCCCTAAACCTTAAGCCGGAAAGTCTATCAGAGACATTAAGTCAACGGATCTCGAGTAAAACCCTACAGTTTAGATCCTGCAAGCCCGAGTTGGTAAATCGAGGAGTCGAAAAATAATTAAAGTGTTTAGAATAGTCCGTAATAATATTTGATTTATTAAAAATATCAGATTGGTTTATTTTCGGCTTATTTCGAAACCGTTTGGAAACTGCTTTGGAAAACGTGTCCCGAGGCCGAAAAATTAAAAATATATCTTTAATATTTTTAGACTCGTATTTTTATAAGGATTTCAAAAATATCAAGTTTATAATTTTTCGGATTTTAAAAATATCAGTTATAGCTCATATAAGCTTATTTTACTCTTACGGTAACTTAATTGTTAAATTTCTAAAAATAATTTAATTGATTATTTTATTTAAATCATAAAAATTCTGCCACTTAAATAAAAATATTTTTCTTAATTTATTTTATATATTTTCTTATTCAAAAAGCCACTTTATCAACCCATATCTCAAGTACACATCCATTATCATTACTACACATTATTATGTTTTCTTTCACTTTTTCTTACACTCCTTTTCCCCAAAATGGCAGCTGACCATTCCCCAAAAATTAGCCACTTTTCCTCATTTTTAATCCTTTATTTGGTATTTTAAAAGTTCCTTTTAGTTAGAAATGGAAGCTACAAGTTACACTTTCAAAATTACAATTTCAACTCAACTAAACCACCCCCTACACCACACTAGAAATCACGCCCGCACACCCCCCCCCCCCCCCCCCCCCCCCCCCCCCCCCCCCCCCCCTTTTGCAGCTGCATGTGTTTTATTTTTTTATCAATTATTTAACACACTTTCCATTCTATTTAAACATCTCATTCCATCTCTATTTCACCTTTACAAACCCTATATTTTTCCTCTCTCTTTTTCCCTTTCTTTTCTCTTCTTCTTGCTTGTCTTCTTAATAAACAAGCTGCCACCATTTTCTTTCTTGCTCCCACATATTTTTCTTGCAAATATTTGAGGTAATCTTTCTCTTTTAGCTCTCATAAGATGTTAGGATGATATTATGGATGTTTCATGCATCAAAGGACATTCCACAAGCTTAAAAAGCTATGGATGATGATGCCAAGAATTGAAACACTCCTCTAGATGATGATCTCTTTTGTTCTTAGTATTTTTGTTATATTGAAGGCTTGTTATCTTCTTGTTTTTGTGATAGCTTGTAGATCTAGAGTTTTACCAAGCTTTAGTTATGTTTATGTGTAGATCTAGAAGTTTAAGGCCTACTACTAAGTTTTTCTTATGTTTTCATGGTTGTATTTTGAGTAGATCTTAGATTCAAGTTGGAATGAAAAAGTAAAATTCGTAACTTGTCAAGGCACCATTTTAAAAACCCCTTCCAAGTCTTAAAATGGAAGTTTTTGTTAGAAAATGAAGGTTTGATGGATGTATATCATCAAGACTTCATCTTACAAAAATCAAAGTTGATTTTCAAAAACAAAAATTGTATTTTCGGATCAAGACAAAGATCTAAAATAAAAACATGTTTTCCAACTCAAAAATGAGATTTTATTCAAGAAATGAAGGGTTCTTAGATATAATATGTAATGGGTTGTTTTTCATGAGTTTTGATGAATTTTCTCAAGAGATATGTTCAAAATAAATTTATGAAAATTCGGATCTAGACCAAGACCCATTTTTGGAACCCATCATTCAACTTTAAAATGAAGATTTAGACAAAAATATAAAGGGCTCTTGGTATAGATATCTTAAGGAATGAATTTTCATAAGTTTAAATGAGTTTTCCTAAAAGGTATTGCTTAAATCAAGTGTTTTGTAAAAGACAAAATTTAGGTCTTGTCTTCATTGTAAACTTCAAAGAGGAAATTCGTAATTATGGGGAGACCAATTTTTAAAACCTTCTTTTAGATCTCAAAACAAGTATTTTATATTGAAAATGGAATGCTTTGATGATATATAATATAGGAAAATTATTTTCATTGAACTAAGTAAGTTTTAGTAAAGGAATTACTCAAAACAAGACAATGAGTTTCAACTTGTAAATTTCGGTTTTATGAAAATGGATTCTTAGAAGTTTCATTTGAACTTTATGTTTGGGATTAGATAAGTGTGAATCTCTTAATTTTGTTTTGAGAATCTCCTTGCAAGTTTAGGACTAAAATAAGTTGGTCTAAGTAGTTAAATAGAGTAGATATGCAATTTTTCACAAAGGCTCAAATCTTGGATTTTCGCAACCCTACTGTACAGTATGTTTCCGACCCTAAATGACCTTAAATGTTTGAATTAACTTTAGAAATAGATAGCTCTTTCGAAGTAGGTATAAATCGGTATATTATAAGCTAAATTCCGAGTTAAAATGAGTTAGATATGACCTTTTTAAGTTAAGGATTCAACCTAGGCGAAATTGACGAACTTAGTAAATAAAATTGTTAAGTTTAATAGAACTTCATAAAGAGATACTCATTGAGGGTATTCCTTGTACTTAGGTGAATTGGAGGACGGGTTACCACTTCCCGAGGACTATTACGACTAGTGGATTTCACTACATGGACAAGTGAGTTCATTTCTCAATTAATTATGCTCTTGGATGTGCTTGTAGTAGTAGTGGCATTAGACTTAGGAAAAGATAAAATTGTGATTGAATGGTGATCTAAACTTGCATGAATGAACGATAAGTATATCGAGGCAAGCTTTGTTGCAATAACCTTGTATGAGCTAGTATAGATTTGGAGTGTCTGAAATCTGTATCGCTTTTAAATTATCTAATTAATATACCATGATTATATGAATAAATTGTACATGCATATCACGTAGTGAGTCACATATCATTGTCAGTATGCCTTTGGTGGGACAAAGGTGTATTTGGGAGGCAGCGGGTCTTTAATGAAGGGGACTAGGGTTGCATGACTTATGGACCACCCCATTCAAATAATGAAACTATGGTTGCATGACTTATGACCAACATTAAAATTGTGGTTGCATGTCTTATGGACCACCCCACTTAAGATTGGGACTATGGTTGCATGTCTTATGGACCAACTTTGGAACTGTAGTTGCATGACTTATGAACTACCCCAAACCCCGAATGGAGGGCGTAAATCCATTCACATATGACTACCGGAAAGTTATATGCTTGCTTGCTCATTTGCTTGTGCATTCATATGGTTGCTTAATTATAACTTGCTTGTATAGATATTTTAGCTTGGTCGAGTATGTTACTTGGAAAATGAATCTCACTAAGCAATTAGCTTATACCCCAATAGTTTTTGTTGCAGTGTTCCTATTTTTGGATGTTCCGAGAGGACACTTTGTGCAGGTTTATCACATTGGATTAAAGAGCTTTTGAGGAAGTCGGGACCTAGTATAGGCGTGGACTTCTAGGAAAATCTCTTTAATGTAGATTCAGATATGTAATTGGAGCTAAACGATGTAGACTCCTATTATTTTGGCGGGGGTATGCCCCCTTGGCTTTTGTAAAGTTAACTATTTATCTTGTTGTGATGTATATTCTTAATGCTATGTATGCTTTCTTAAGACTACTCGAATCAAAGTGTGATCCTAAAGGTTGTGTGAGTACACCTTACACTCGACATATAAACTTATGGGGTGACTAAGGTTGTCATACTTAAGTTTAAATATCGGGTATGGTGGACTGTCACGTTTAGGGTACCCTTTGGGGTGACAGTGCTTCATTCGTATCTCCTCAGGTTACTTGAAAAAGATTCTTCTTAATCGATTTCCTCATTTCTTATCTTTTGAATTCTTCAAGATAAATATCTGTATTAGGTATTCCTCATAAGGAAAGTTCTCCTTTAAAAACATTAACTTGTAACTCGATCCCTTGACCATGAGAATTCGTCACATGTTTCCAACATGTTTAGATAACAATCTAGACTTCCTTCTTGTTTTATTACTTCTCAAAAGGTCATAGAGCAATTACTTTGCATCTTTAAGCGTACATGATTTCCATTTTGAAATTCCTAGGGTCCTTCTTTTTCAATCAGTTTTATTTCTTTCGTCTATCTTGTACCTTTCTCATTTCATGAGTCACTCTTAATTGTTCCTCCAAGATCTTGAATTGTTCTTCTTAATTTCTTTATGTTGCTTTTACATTTATAACTATCTAACATATATATATATAATGTAGCTATATATATACTTTTATAGCATATAAGCTCATTTGTTTTGCAATTTATTTACTTTAATGTTGTTTTTAAGACTAGTCTTTCTAATTTTAACTTGTCCTCATCAAGTCAAAACATTTTCTTTTTCTTTATGGAACTAGTCTATTATTAGTCTCGGGATACCTTAATGAAGCTAAGGTTCCAATACTTGATTTATTTCTTTACTATCTTATTCTTTTAAGTTATTATGTTTTTTATGTTTTCATAACTTTATGATTCATATTCATGCATGAACATAATGACTTTCGTCTCAACAAAATAAATAAGGAAAGGTTTTCTTAAAAATTCTTTTCTAGAAATAAAAGTAAGAAGTAATTTTCTTAAAAAACTTTTCTAAGGAGCTCATAAACATACGTAGAAAGAACTTTTTTGAAATAAACAAAGATTTTTCCAAAAACTTTACTTTTTCATCAAGTGCTAGAAATTCTTTTCATCAAAATAGAATGATCTTAAGAAACCAAGAAATTATTTCTCTAAATATAGAAGTGTTATTACTTTCAAAAGTGTTGGAAACTAAGCTTAGAAAATAAAATCATTCCTTAGGAATTTAAAGAGATTACGGAAATAAAATTTAGGAAAAAGGAAAATACTCATTTAAAATAACTTAAGATATTTTCAAAAGAGGAATATTTCAAAAGTACTCACTTTCCAAAAATCCTTAAAAGACTTTACTTTTTCTTGAGACAACTTCATTAACTTCATACATTATAAATGAGTTAATAAATATATGTATATGCATTTCAAAGGTTGTACAAGCTATTAAAATATCTATCTCTTCAAAAAAGCTTTGGATAAAAGAAGGAAATCAAGTTTATAAAAATTCGTGGTAAATCTGGTCGCCACTTTTTCGAAACCCAAACAACTTATTTTGATGAAAATAAGTTTATAAATAGATAGATCTTTTCGAATAGGTATAAAACGGTATATTATATGCGAAATTCCGAGTTAAAATGAGCAAGTTATGGCCATTTTAAATTGAAATTTCCTCCTATACGATTTTACCGCGATTTTAAGAAAGGTTTAGAATTTTCAAGAATAGAAATTCTATGAAAAACTCATTTTGGGTATTTCATCTTGTTTAGGTGAAGAAGGAACCGAGATCTCTTTCCCGGAAGATTATTTCGATTAGGATTTACCGATATGGAGTGAGTTAATCCTTTACTAAGTTACATTTCCTTATTTGCTTGTAAGTAGTAGCACTAGCAATTAAGAAAAAGATAAATGAATATTTGTTATGTGACTTGGAATTATGATTGGTTGAATATAAGCTAAGAATATCGAAAGAAGGTTTGATAAATAAATTATGATTCTTGTATTGATATCATGAAAATTGTGTTAATCGCCTTTAACTTGAACTCAACATTATTTTGTTAAATATATATTGAAATTAATTCAAGCATATCATAATTGTGAGTCACATTTATTTCACTACTACTCTTCGTTTGGGGAAACGAGGAAATGGTAGTGGTGGCTAGTAGGAGCTGGAAAGTCTACATGGGCTAGTAGGAGCCAGGAAGTCTACAGGGCGAGTAGGAGCCGGTAAATCTGCAAATATTGATGGTCATATGGGCCTGTAACCTCTCAACCCTCGACATGGAGGCGTAAAATCCATGCTACACTTGATTTCCGGTTAATCATGTGTATTTTGTTTGCTCATGTGATTGATGCATTCTCATATGCTTGATTAAATACTTGTTTGTTATATGGAAATGTTCTATAGATGGAAATTATCTCACTAAACTAGATTTGCTTATACCCTTATAACTTTTTGTTACAATATGATTACCTTTGTTGGCCCCAAGGAGCCCCGTATGCCAGTACAGCTTAAGCTACTAGGAGTTTTTGGGATAAGTTATATGTATTTAAGTTTTGAACATAGACTTCTAAGAAAACTCTATAGTAGACTTGTGTTATAGTTGCTATTATCTTGTTGATAGACTTTTAAGACAGGGGAATGCCCCTAAGATGATGTAAGGAATTATTATTTAAATGAAGGTTTCAAGTTTATTTATATAAGTTCTTGCTAGCTTTTATTATCTACTTAAATGTAATACCCTTGTGAGTCTCCTACTATCATGGAAGAACGCCTTACATGTGATATTGAAGCTCCTGCATGACTAAGGTTGTCATTCATTAGCTTTAATATATATACGGTGGACTGCCACATTTGGGGTACCCTCCAGGGCGTGACAAATAATGTTGTATGAAAACAATTTAACTAAATACTTTTTGGTTGAATCTATTAACACTACATGCCATATACCTAATAAAGTCTTCATAAGACCGATTCTTAAGAAAACCTCCTATAAGCTTTGGAAAGGAAAAAGACCTAACTTCTCTTATTTTCATTCTTTTGGTACTAGATGTTACATCTTGAACAATGGAAAAGATCAATTAGTTGAGTTTGATGCTAAAAATGATGAAAACATTTTTCTAGGTTATTTTTTAACCAGTAAAGCTTATAGAGTTTTTAACAAAAGAATCTTGGTTGTGGAAGAATCTATTCATGTTGCTTTTGATGATTTTTTGCCTTATATATGTTCTAATGATGTTATGGATAATGTTCATATTGGTTTAGATAAATTTTCTCTTAAAAATGATAATAAAGAAATGATTGAAGAAAATAAAAATAAAAAGGATGTTGTGGATGAATCAATTTACTATGATCTTCCTAAAGAATGGAAATATGATTGGTCGCACCTAAAGGAATTGATAATAGGTGAATCTTCAAATACGGTACATAGTAGATCTTCCCTAGAAAATATGAGTAATCTATTCTTCCTATCCCAAATCGAGCCTAAAAAGACAGAAGAAACTTCAAAAGATGAATTATGAATATAAGCTATGCAAGAAGAATTAAATCAATTCACAATAAATGAAGCTTGAAACTTGGTTTCTAACTTGATATTAGACCAATATTAGAACTAAGTGGGTTTATAGAAATAAACTAGATGAAGCAAGAACAGTAACAAGAAACAAAACTCGATTAGTAACTAAAGGATATAATCAAGAAGAAGTTATAGATTTTGGTGAGATATTTACCTCGGTTGCTAGACTAAAAGCTATTAGAATGCTTTTGGCATTTGCCACATTCAAAAAAATTACAAGTGGATGTCAAAAGTACTTTCTTAAATGGTTTTATGAAAGAAGAAGTTTATGTAGAGTAACCATCGAGTTTTGAACATAATGAATTCCTTGATCATGTTTATAAATTAGACAAAGCTCTTTATGGTATCAAACAAGCTCCTAAAGCTTGGTATGAAGGATTAATAGGTTCCTCTTAAACAAAGGATTTTCTAGAGAAAAATTGATACAACTCTTTTTATCAAAAATTACAAGTCAAACACAATGATTGTGCAAATCTATATGAATGACATTGTGTTTGGAGCTACTAACATGAGTCTTACAAATGAATTTGTTAAGTGTATGAAGAATGAATTTGAAATGAGCATGATAGGAGAGCTCAATTATTTCTAAGTCTTCAAGGGAAGCAATCTAAAAATGAAACATTCATCAATCAATCTAAATACCAATGATCTCTTGAAAAGATTCAAAATGGATAATTGTAAAACTAGACCTACATCTATGAGCACAAGTGTAAAACTTGACAAAGATGAAAATAGTAAAAGTGTTTGTGAAAAGTTGTATAGAGGCATAATAGGTAGCTTATTATATTTAACAGTTTCAAAACCTGATATCATGTTCTCAGTGTACGTATGTGCATGATTTCAATCTTTCCCAAAGGAATCACACTTGAATGTAGTAAAATACATATTTAAGTATCTTGCTAGACCTATTGAAATTAGCTTGTGATATCCAAAGTTTACTTCTTTCGATCTAGTTGATACTTCGATGCTAACTTTGCTGGTGTAAAGTTGATCAATAAAGCACAAGTGGCACATGCCACTTTGTTGGAAACTCCTTAATATCTTAGTACTCAAAGATGCAAAATTCAATTGCCCTTCCAACTGCTGAAGTCGAGTATGTGGCTATCCATAGCTTTTGTGCACAAGTTTTATGAATGAAACAAACTTTGCAAGATTATAGGTTAAAATATGAAAATGTCCCAACTTGATGTGATACTACTAGTGCTATCAATTTAGCAAAAAATCCAATCCAACACTCAAGGAGCAAGCATATTAAAATTGAACATCATTTCATTAGAGATCATATTCTAAATAATGATATTAGCTTGGAGTTTGTTAATTCAAACAATCAAGTTGTTGATATTTTTACAAAACCCTTGAGTAAGGATCATTTTTGCACTCACCATAGAGAATTGGGCATGATCAAGCAAGATGAGTGCTAAATATCATGGAGACAAGTTGATCTAGAACTTAATCTTAGGATAAAATAAGCTATTGGATGTTATAATAAGTTTTGATGCTTATGAGATACCATGTCTACTAAAAATCTATGATATATTGATTTTATACATGTTTTGAACTAAAATTGGGCCTTGAATACATGAAAATGGTTTTTCATGCTTTTGATCCATAAGCAATGTTTGAACATGCTTAATGATGCTTTTAGACTTTTTGCATGATTGGAAATGTTTGAAAACATTTTTAGACATATTTAGAAACATATCCTACAACTTTTGATAGAAACTTACATAAACTCGTGATATATGGATTGTCAAACATATCTACAACATCTCTCTTTATATGACCTGCTTTGAAGTTTGCCTTGTTTTTAATGAGCCCAAAGGGAGAAAAAAATGTTGAATGTACAAATTTTAACATGCATGAACAATGCGTACTATGTTTGTTTGACCATTAAGTGTAACTTGTGTTTCCCTAATATTAAGCATCAAGTTGAGAAAACTCTTTCGAAATCTAGATGCTTAATTGAAGAGGAATGTTAAATTGAGGGGAGTTAATTGTGCATGATTATCCCCACCGAAAAGGGGAGATCGTTGAACTTGTGTGTTCAATCTAAATTTCGATGAGACAATTAGTTACACAATCAACTACTCAATTACATTAAACTAATATTAATAGTCAAACAATTTGGATGAACAATAATACATTTGTGTGTGTGAGAGTGTGTGTGTTTTGTGTGTATTTTGGTTTCTAGAGTTTATGTAGGTGCAAAATGAACCAACAAGTAAGTCCAAATCTCTAAGCATAGCCTTGATCACAACTTTCATTAAGGGCTCAGTAAGACCACTTATCGAGGCTTAGCAAGGTCAAATCCAAGGCTCAATAAGTTTAAATCAAGGCGTGTTGAGTACAAACCTGACAAGGGTTAAATTCAAGGCACGATAAATTTAAGATGCAACAAACTTAAAGCACGACAGGTTCAAATCCAAGGCGTAATAAAGAACCAAGGCAGGACAATTTTAAAGTGCGATAGTTTTAAGTGTGACAAGAACCAAGGTGCAACGGTTTAAAATACGAGCTGATGTGGCATAAAAGAGCCATTATGCACATTTAATGCTTGAATATTTTAAGATGTTATCTCTAATGGACATTTAAATGTTTGAAATCTATAAATACTCTCCTTAGAGATTCAAAGAACCATAGCAGAAGTAATTAAGAGCTTTCATTTGAAACAAACGAATAAGAAAATTCTCTCATTATTATTGTACTCTTGTTCATTAATTTGAAAAATGTATAAAGAGAGAGAAAATAAAATTATTGCTCTATTCTTGTGTTTGTTATTTATAAAAGAGCATCCTAAAAGAGAAAAAATATTTTATTTCTTGAGTATTATAAACTTAGGTATTGCTCCATTTGAGCTACTGTGATTGAGATTAATAAAGTGTGTAAAGTCCTTTGATTGAAGGCGATTTTGGTGATCGTGGAGAGTAAGAAGCAAACCAAACTCTACATTAAATATGTGCTTATATCTTCTTTTCCTATCTTTTTAATATTCTTTTTGTTAGAAATAATACACAAAGGAATACTTAAGAGAGGGGTGAATTAAGTATTACAATTTTTTTTGTTTTTTCAAACCAGATCAATTAACTAAGATAAGACAAGAGAAAACTTAAACAAACAAATGCAGCAGAATAAACTAATTAAAACTGATTAATAAATAAGCAGAGATAAGGAAGCTCAGAGAGAAAGAAAGAGAAGCAATACAAGGATTTAATGTGAAGTTCGACCCACTACCTACTCTCCATGGTGCAAATGCCTCAAAGAGGACTTTTACCACTATATTAATTATTCCAAAATCAATACATCTCTTAGACGAGGAATTACAACAATGCCTATCACAATAGGACTTTTACAATTGCCTTTCACAAAGGACTTCCACTTGATAAATCAAGTGTTGTGCTGGTAACACATGACCTGACTTCAAATGCCTCCCACTGAAGACTTTCCGCCTAATCGCAATTAGGACGATGCTGGTAACTCCAGACCAGACTTCAAATGCCTCCTACTGAGGACTTTTCTTTGCCTTCAACGAAGGACTTCTCTTTGCCTCTACGAGGACTTTTCTCAATGCCTCACAAGAGGACTTCTTTTACAAATGCCTCTTTTCAAGACCTTTTACAAACAACTCCTATATGAGTAGACTTACAAATTGAAAAGCTCTTAAGGAAATATACAAATTTCCTTTATAAAGAAATGCTCCTATTTGAGCAGATTTACAACAGAAAATACTTTAGGAATTTTACAAATTCCTTTTACAAACTGAGCTCCTTAAACGAGCAGATAATCAACTTTTGTAAATCTTAAACAATACTCAAAAACTCTCGTTTAGAGTGTATCAGCAAATTTAGAAACAGAGCACTAATTGTTCTCTAAAAAATTTTCAAGTTAATGAGAACTAGAACAAAAACACAAGTAAAAAAATTTTTACAGAACGTTGTTTTTGTTTTTACTATGCCTTCAAAGAGAGGAGGATAATTATATTTATAGCTCTTGATAAAAATTTGCCCGTTATTAGAAAGTTTCCGATAACCCATACTTGTGTTTAATGAGCTTAACTTTAAAAAAAAAATTTAAAAGTCAAAAGCAAAGAAAAAGCATTAAATGTGTCTGACACATGCATTAAATGCATTCTAACAACTCTTTTCTTTCTAAAGTCGAGGGCTAAATTTCTGAAGTCGAGGTCAGAGGTCGAGACCTAAGCTTTAGCCCTTGACTTCATAAATTTTGCCCATTGTCAAATTTACGAAGTTGAGGGCAAATTCATGAAGTCGAGGTCTGAGGTCGAGACCTAAACTTCAACCCTTGACTTTATAAATTTTACCTAATGGCAAACTTTCTAAAGCCGATGGCAAAATTATGAAGTCAATGCCTGAGGTAAAGGCCTAAACTTCAGCCCTCGACTTTATAAATTTTACCCAATGGCAAACTTTCTAAAGTTGAGGGCAAAATTATGAAGTTGAGGCCTAAGGTCGAGGCCTAAACTTCAGCTTTTGACTTTATAAATTTTAGCCAAAATTCCAGCCCTTGACTTCATGATTTTACCCAAAATTTCAGCCATTGACTTCATGATTTTGCCAAAAATGTCAGCCCTTGACTTCACGATTTTACCAAAATTTCAGCCCTTGACTTCACGATTTTGTCCAAAACATTAGCTCTTTACTTCACAATTTTTGCCCAAAACTTCAATCTTTTATCTTTATCTGATGAATAGTATCTCTACCTTTCTTCTACTGGGTTTGATAGCTTTGTCTTGATTTTTCTTCAACTTTTTGCTCTGTTAAAACTTAAACAACAACAAACATATACGAAGCATATATATATATATATATATTTTAAGTATTTGAACAATTAAGGATATTTAAATAATTAATTGTGTAATAATTATTCTCATCAAAATCATTCGTGAACATAAAGTTCAACACTTTCAGTACTCCATTATTTCCATATTTGTTGTTATTAAAGTTTAGATTGATCTATTGCACAAAGATTCATTGTTTGAGCACCCCCCCCCCCCCCCCCCCCCCCCCCCCCCCCCCCCCCCCCCCCCCCCCCCCCCCCCCCCCCCCGCCCCCCTCTGCCCGCTCCTGAGTATTTTCTAGTACATTTTCACTTTCCATAGACCAACCTATATGGTGTTGTCCCAAGATAAGTGGTTTTATAAGCCCAAAGCGCATCATCCAATTTTTCAACCCAATCTTTCCTATTTGTTGCAACTGTCTTTTCCACGATCGCTTGAGTTCTATTAGAGACCTTAGCTTTTCCACTTTTTTTAGGATGATAAGGGATAGATCTTTGATGATGTACTCCATATCTTTTCAAAACTCTCAATTTTTGCATTGCAAAAATGAGTGCCCATATCACTAATTAGAGCTCTTAGACAACGAACCTTGAAAACAATCTTTCTCAAAAACTTTATGACAGCTCAAGCATCATTAGTAGACAATGTTTAGGCTTCTACCAACATATTCTACTGCTACCAAGATGTATTTGCCACCAAAAGAGCTTGGAAATGGTCCCATAAAATCTATGTCCCGCACATCAAAACTTCACATTCCAAAATGAATTTCTGAGCCATTTCATCTCTTTTTGAGATGTTTCTACTCTTTGGCACTTGTCACTATTTGCAACAAATAATTAGCATCTTAAAAAATCAATGGCCAATAAAAATTTTCTTTTAATACTTTATGGCCTATTCTATTTGTACTATAATAGACTCTAGTTAACATATCATGATAGTGATGTAAAATTTTATGACCTCTACATGTGAAACATATCATCTGATTATTTGGTCGAAACAAATACAAAAAAAAATGGATCTTCCTAAAAATAATGTTTCAAATCTGCAAAGAACTTTTTTCTCTTATTAATCCAATTCCGTCAGGAATTCCTTATCAATCAAATAATTAGCAATATCAACAAACCATGGTTGAGGCATTATCTATAGCACAAATAGAATAAAGACTCCCTCTAAGAAACTCATCATTGATATCCTCTTCTTTATGTTGATCTAGAAAAGGGTTATCTAACTTGGAAGGATGATCCTAGTTAAGTTTTTTATCCCTTCTTATCTTTTATCTCCAAATCAAATTCTTGCAAAAGCAACACCCATCGAATGAGGCATGATAGATACTTCAAAGATAAGTAATTAGTGTAAACAATAATTTTATACAAAATCAAATAAGATCAAAATTTATCAATAGCAAATACCATTTTAATAATTCTTCTCTGTTTTTTTTTGTGATTTTTTTAAGCAGGTGTCAACTTCTTGATTGCATAATGGATTGGTTGAAAGTGTTTGTCCCTTCATTGCACTAAAACAACTCCAACAGCGGAATTACTAGCATCACACATAAGCTGAAAGGGTAAAGTCTAATCTAGCACCAACATAATATGAGCATTGATTAGCTTCTTCTTTAACAAGTTGAATGCTTCCAATGAATCCTTGTTAAAATCAAATGGAGCATCCTTTTCCAGGAATTTTGCTAAGGGTCTTGCAATCTTTGAAAAATCTCTAATGAACCTCCTATTAAAGCCAACATGCCCCAAGAAACTCTGGATTGCTTTGATTGAAGTTGGTGGTGGTAGGTTCTCAATGACCTCAACTTGTGTTGCATCAACTTCAATTTCTTTGTCTAATATTTTGTGCTTTAAGATAATGCCTGTTGTACCATGACATGGCATTTTTCCCAATATAACACAAGGTTCGTCTCTTCACACCTTTAGAGGACTCTTTTCAAGTTCATAAGGCAACCATCAAATGAATCTCCGAAGATAGAAAAATCATCCATGAAAACTTCCATCACATTTCCACCAAATCTTCAAAGATAGCTATCAAACAACTTGAAAAGTTGTTAAAGAGTTACACAAACCGAATGGCATTCTTTGATATGCAAAAGTACCATAGGGACATGTGAATGTAGTCTTTTCTTGGTCTTCAGGAGGTATTGGAATTTGAAAATGACTTGACATGCCATCTAATAAATAATAAAATGCATGTCCTACCAATCTTTCCAACATTATCAATGAAGGGTGGGAAATAGTTTTTTTCTAGTGGTATCATTGAGCTTTCTATAATCAATGCATACTCTGTAACTCATGACAGTAATCCGCTGAAAATGTTTTTATATTTTCAAAACCGAATTCTCCAACAAGCGTACTAGATCGAATCAAGTAGTACAAGGATGAGTTGAGTATCGTTCCCACGCGGAAAGTTTAAGTACTAAACTCTTATCAGTCCCAACTAATATTTAGGCTAAAGAAATCAATAGAATGATTTAACTATCGCTACTTTACTTGCTTTCTACTAGCAATCTAATTACTCAATAATTTTTCAACCTTATTACACTAAAGTGGGAATATAGATCAAATCCTAATCTTGCTAATCAAGCTGAACTCAAGTTATATTGACAATTAGAATTCATAAATATTCAAGTGAAACTATCCAGATTTAAAACCTCTCTTACAAGAGTTTAAAAATTCTGTTTAACTTTAAGACAATTCGGTAGCTTCCACTACTTAAACTATCAAAGGACTCTAATTTACAATTAAATATCTTCACTAATTAATTGCTTAATGCCTTAAATCAAGTTTTTACTAATTCCTTAGTAAGAATTTCAACTTAAAACATTGCATTTGCCACAATGATAATTTCTAAATCACATATAATTTCTCAGCTTCCGCATGTTGATCTTAAATCCGAATCTACAAATTCCATTGAAATCTAAAATCTCTCGTGAGTAATCAAACTTTCTATGAATAGACTTCCTTCTAGAATTTCCTTTCATAGTAGGAATTTAACTTGAATAAATCATGATTCTAACAGTCGTATAAGAGGAATTCAACCATCGTTCAAGCAATTTTATAGATTTAATCACATTCCCACTATTCTAATTTAGCCTAACATTGAAATGAGAACACTTATCAATTTAATAACATGAACAAAACTCATAATGAACACAATATGCAACAATCAGATAATCAAAAACAAAGAAACTTTGATTAAAAGCAAAACAAACTGTACAATTGTCTTCAAGGAATGATACATGAATAATTTTTGGAACAAATCAATAACACTATGATGAATGATATAGTATCTACTCTATCTTTCTCTAAAACTCTATATTTTTCTCTAACATGTTTTTCCCTCCTTTCTCAAACAGAGCTTGTATAAAAAGAGAAAAACTCCCAAGGAAATCTCAACTGTCACATTATACACCGGCAATTGCATCATCAACGCCGGCGGCGTTAAATATTGATTTATCGATGTTTGTAAATTTATCCTTGCAATGCTGGCAGCGTTGCTTCTAATTTGACCGGTGTTGCCTTAAATTGAACAATTCTTTGCTGTAACTTCATTGTTCCTTTCATCCATGAGCTTAATCATCTGAATTAACAAAATTCACTCATCGAAGTACTAATTCTTCTAATTTCTATAAAGATTAACACCAATTAAGCTCAATTTAAAATATGAAAAGATTATAAAATATGCCTTTATCAGACAGTTTGCATAAGAATAAGCTCATCAGTTTCGTTTAGCACCACTATCATTTCTCCTTTCCTTAGCACCACTTGAACTAGACTTACTCATGAACTATCTGAGATTGGGTATATAAGCCCTGCATTCAACAATTTTACCACTTCTTTCTTCACTATCTCCTTCATATTTTGATTTAGGCACCTTTAAAGTTGCATTACAGGTTTAAAATTATCCTCCATAAGAATTTGGTGCGTACAAAATGAGGGATTTATACTCTTGATGTTAGCAATCTTCCAAGCTATTGCTCTTTTATATTGCCTCAATATCTTTAACAATTTTTCCTTTTGCTCATCATTGAGTTGTGATGAAATAATGGCAGGTAGTTTGGAGTCTTTTTCAGAAAATGCATACTCCAAGCACTCAGGTAGTTGCTTTAACTCTAACTCCGGTGGTTCTTCAGTTGAAGACTTAAGTTTCTTAGTATCATTCCCATGAATAGCTTCCTTAATTTGATCTTTCACCACCTCTTCATTTTCTCTAAGTTAAGCTACTACTTTCATCACATGAGTCGAATTCAACTCATCTTTACTTCCTTGTTTCAAACACAACTTTAAAGCATCATCATGGTTACTTCTTGCATTTCTTAAGAAATTTCAGGATCCAAAACATCCAATGCAAGATAATCATCATCATTGTTCAAAGTTTGCTTAGAACATTATGATAATTTAATCACCATCTCATTAGCTCCAACGTGCAAAGCTAACTTCCCATCCTTTACATTTATAACAACACCCTATAGTAGCTAAAAATGGTCTTCTTAAAATGAGGGGCACATCAACACACTCACCCATGTCAAGAATTGCAAAATCAACAAGGAAAGTGAAATTCTTTAACTTCACCAATACATCTTCTATTATCCCTTTGAATATCTAGTGCATCTATCAGCTAATTGAAGACTCATTCTAGTACTTTATGTTCTCATAATCCTGGCTTTTTGATTATTTTGTATCGCGATAGATGCATACTTGGTCCTAAATTAGCTAGAGTATTCTCAACAAGTAAATTTCCAATTAAACAAGGTATGAGGAAGCTACTTGGATCCTTCATCTTTCTTAGGAGTTGATTAAGGAGAACAGCTCAACATTCTTTATCGAGCATCACCATAGATATCTCTTCAAGTTCCCTCTTGTTGGAAAACAATTCTTTGAGGAATTTAACATAGTTTGGCATTTATGATAGAACATCAATCAATGAAAAATTTATATAGAGTTGTTTGAATAATTCCAAGGACTTTTGGAATTATTCTTCATCTCTTCTCTGTTGAGTTCTTACCAGATTGGGCAAAGATGGATTATAAGATTTAATAGGGGTGCCTCATTCTTTTTTCTTTTTTTTTTTCCTTCATTTCAATCACTTCACTTTCTTTTTTATCCATAACCACCTCTTTTTGTCTAGAAGCTCCTCCATCCTTATACCAACTTCTTTTTTTTCATGATTTTACAACTCTCTCCCACTTCTCAAAGTAATTGCTTAAACTTTTTCTTGAGTTTCTTCGATGAGCATTGTAGCAACTTGGTTCATTTAAATTTCCAAATTCTTAAGAGAGTTCTCACGGCTTTTAAGCAACATTTTTGTTTGTTGGTAATGGAGCTTAGAATTCTTTACAAACAAAAGAAATAGACCCTCCATGCAAGATCTTTGTTGATGTTGTCTATAATAAGAACACCCTTGCTGCAGGTTCGAGTACGGCTGGTAGTAATCCTAATGTTGATGATGATGCCAAGCCATATTCAGATGAGGTGGCATATAATTCTTATGAGAAATTCCATAGAGGCCTTCGTATGGATGAAGATGATATGGATAAAAGTTCATTGCTACTTCTCTACAACTTCTTGATGAGATTTCTTCAAGCTTTTGAATAATGATTGCAATTTTGCCTTCCATATCTATACATAGAATGGATTTATGCCTTCCAAATCAAGGATTAGGGAATTATTGATGAAGGTCCTCTTGATCTTACTGCTAGTCCCCAAGCACTCACCTAAAGCATTCGGTTGCCACTGCTCCAAACCTAGAGTCGCATTCCCCGTGTCTCAACATGCTTGCGCCTATCCAACTCTACGCATAGGAGTAGCAGCCTTTTGGAATATGACTCAACGAATGCTATGCATAATCGTTTTCTTGTTAACGCCATTTCGTATTATGATTCATTAATGGAGATCAATCAATTTAAACACAAATAGCAATCAAGCATACAAATGAATGAACATAGTTAAACAAATTGTAAACTCCAAAAAATTTCAGTAAATAATTCCAAAATAAACACTAAAAATAAACACTAAAAATGACTCTAAATTAAAATCGAACTTCGACTAGTCCTAAATCGCGAATGAATCCAGAAATTTCTTAATCTTGAGAAAATGAGAATCCTTAAAAATAAAATAAGAACTCAACAGTCTATAACTTCCAAACCACTACGTATGACAAATTCTATACTTCACTTTGACTTGAAAAATTAGGTAATATAGAACCTAAAAACAAATTATTAAAAAGTAAATAATGATTAACTTTCGAAATAAAACCCAATTCAAGAATTCTGAAAATGTTAAGAGATATTAAATACTTAAAAAAATAAAATTTAAAATAAATTTCTCGAACTAAATGTGTTGTATAAACGTAAACTCTCAATTTTCAAATTGGTAAGGATCTAAACCGGAAAGTCACTCGAGAACCCTAAGTGGAATATAGTAGTTTAAGTCTAGCAATCTCGCGCTCTTAGCCCTAGAGGCCAATGTGTGGTTTAAGTGTGTAGAATAACTCATAGTAATATAAGGTCGCTTAAAAAATCAATTTAGTAAATTTTTGACCTATTTCAAACCCTTTGGATACAGACTTTGAAAAGTGTCCCGAGGCTCGAGATATAAAAATATATCATTAATACCGTTAGACTCGTATTTTCATAAGGATTTCCAAAATATCATTAAATTTTTTACTTATTTCAAAACACTTGCTTTCCAAACTCAAAATAGAAGTTTTATTAAAGAAATGAAGTCCTTAGAGGCTAGGTATGGTTGAGCCTTAAATTTCTAAGTATTAAGTGAGTTTACTTAAAGGAATCACCACAAGAATAATTTTTACGAAATTCGGATTTTGGATGAACCATATTTAAAAACATGGTTACAAAGTGTAAAATGGAAATTTTTGTTGAAAAATAAAGGTCTTAAGGAATATACATAATGAGGACTTAATTTTAACAAGAATAAATAAATTTTATCAAAGAATTTTTCTAAAAACAAGTGGGAATTTTCAAGAATACAAGACTAGCCTTTCTAAGTTGATTTTTCATAAAGTCTTATAAGGAAAAAGTTTTCTAAAATATTTCTTTTATTAAATATCATCAAGAACATGTACATATATATCTCATGACATATCATTTATGGTAGTAACTTGTTCATATTACATGTATATTGGCTTTGGATAGTAGAAACTCCATGAACTTTCACAAAATCAATTTTCTAAAATTGGATTTCACTGCTGATTTGAATTGATCAGATTTGTTCGAAGCTTAAAAGTTTTCAAAACTCAAATATGATATTAGAAATAGACAGATCTTTTGAAGTAGATAGAAATCGGTATATAATTTGCTAACAAGTTAAAATGACCAAGTTATGGCCGTTTTAAGTTGAAATTCTCACTTAGGACGAGAATTACGAATTTGATAATTTGTATGAGATAGAATGGATTAGTTTTGAGTTGAAATACTCATTTGGGTATTTCTTTCCTTAGTGACTTTGCTTTCGAGGATTCGTTGCCACCACTATTACGATTAAAAGACCGGAGTCCAATGGACATGTGAGTTTTCCTCTTATTTTGTTACCTTGTCTGTGCTTATAGCTAGTTGCATTAGAATTATAGGAATAAGATAAAAACCGATATAAATGGGATGGGATAGATGATGAGTCTTTGATGTATGTATGCCAAAGAATACTATAGCATATCGAAACCTTGAATCGATTGGATAACTACACTGTTCATATTGTTTTGTTTATGTGTATAATATTGGTCAACCTAAAGAATGTATGAATAATTTGACCTAAGAAAAAAATAAATTGGTCATGCATCGCATCAGTTAAGTTGCATTTGGTGCGTGCTACTCCTACGCAATCAATCGGTTTGGTCCGAGGTCATGTTTGGAGAATGAGACCCGGTATCAGAGTTTATTCATAGGGAACTAAAGCGCACAAGGGATGCATCCCATGTATGAGCCGAGCCGAGTCGATTGCTAAGAGCTGAGGGGCTTGGGGACTAGCAGCAAGTCGTGTAGACTTTCAATACCATCCCTAACCCTAGATACGAAGCGCGTAAATCTGTCCTGTGTATGGGTTCCGGTCACCTATGCATAATTGTCTGCTCATGTGTTTGTTCATGCATAGCATGAATTTATAACTTACTTATTATGGTTCGAAATTAAGGGAATTCTCACTAAGCTAGTGTAACTTATACCCAAATAGATGTTTGAATAAGCAGGTTGACGGAGAATGCTACCTGGGGACCGAGATGGTTGGAGCTGAATATGACTTCAAGATTCCGGTAGGAAGTAAAAATACTTGAATATATTAGCTAGGTTTTGTGAATTACTTTGTAATAGTTATGTAGTGAAATCTTTGGATGAATTGTAATTAAAGTATAGTGAATTGTATTTTCTTTGCATTATTACTCAAGTTATACCAATATAAAATGCATCACTCCGATGTGTCTCCTCCATGTGTTAGACGCTTGTACATAGTATGAAGCCTTCGTATGACTGAGGTGGTCATTACTAGTCTTTAATATTGTGTACAGCGGACTGCCACGTTTAGGGTACCTTTCAGGGTGTGACACAAACACTTATTGCAATATGCTTAATATCCATCTAATCAACAAGAAAAAAACACATGCTTAACCCTTGATAGTCTCCCATACATGCTTATTTTTATCTTTTCTTCATGCTAGTGCGACTACTTACAAGCATAAACAAAGTAATGGATTTAGGAGGAAAAACTTACTCATCCATATCACAATTTTCTTACTCGTAACAATTTTCAAGAAGGGGATTCTCATATTCCTCACCACCTAGACAAAATAAATACCCAGAATGAGTATATCATAAAAGTTCTACTTAAACTTCTTAATTCTATCTTGTTATTTTCGTCAAAATTCAGATGCAGGGAAATTTCAATTTAAAATGGCCATAACTTGCTCATTTTAACTCAAAATTTCGAATACTAGATGTCGTTTTCTACCTACTCAAAAAGATATATCGATTTAAGGTTATGTTTGAAATTTAAAGCCTTTTGGTTTTAAAATGGATCAGTATAGATAGAACCCGAAGGTTCCAACCCTCAAATTGCAATTCTTCCTAAGTTTTTTCTTCACTTTGACACTTTATAGCAAACCTATAAATATTTATACTTTTGAAAATCATTTAACATTAACAATAACTCATATTATATGCATGTTCCTAGTGATTTTGTTTTAAAAATAAAATTTGTAAACAATCTTCGTGAAAGATACAGTTTTGTTAAAGGTCATTCTTCAACTTGTGATTAAATTAGCCATTTTGCAAACATGTGGCTTAACAAAAAAAAAAATCATAGTTGATATATATAAATTTTGGAATCTCAAAGGTTTTATATTTGTTCAAAGATATTATTTAACAATTTATTTATAAAACACGATTTACCTATTTTGACATGAAACTCCAAGTGTATTCTTTTTAAAATTTTTCTAAGTTTGATTCTTAAACAAAATTTTAACTCTTAGATTTTGTAAATAAAAAACTTAATTAAAGAAAATCATGGTTTTGATTAATTTAGAGTTCATGAATTTTTATTTTCCTATTAAACTTCTTTAACTAAATATTTTCTAAAACATGAATCTTTATGTGGTTATGAAAAAAAAAAATCATTCTAGTTTTATTACCTCTAAAATGTTTTAAGTTTGAGCATGAGGGAAATTAAATGAATGGTTTGTTTTAAATCTTTATTTTCATAATAACTCTTTCTCTATTAATAGTTTTTCAACACTTAACCCAAAACTTAGATACGAATCGGGGGTTCAATCTGACACAATCCAGTGGGTACTCCATGTAAACGCACTATTTCCTTATGTATAGCTTGGCTAGCTTGTCCATCGAGAACGTCATGACGATTGGTATGAAGTGTGCTGACTTGGTCAAACGATCTACCACAAACCCATATGGCATCAAATCTATCGATGTTCTTGGCAATCCACATACAAAGTCCATCGAGATTTTATCCCACTTCTACTCGAGTATCGATAAAAGTTTTAGCAATCCTCTCGGCCTTTGGTGTTCCACCTTCACTATTAACAAGTCGGGCACTTCATCACATAATCAGCCATATCTTGCTTCATCCCATTCCACTATAATGATTGTTAAGGTCTTGGTACATTTGGTTCCTCCTAGATGTACCGTATATCCTGAGGTATAGGCCTCACTACGATTCTTTCCTCTTTTTCATCCTTCGAAACACAAAGTCGTCCTTTATTCTCACGATATCATTCATCTACGAAAATTAGTGCGGTTTCCCTCTTGTACTTCCTTCTTTATCCTTTGTATAGCTTCTCATCATAGCGTTAAACTTCTTTGATCCTTTCTACCAAAGTTGGTTCCAACACTAAATTAGTTATCTCACTTCTACACTTTATCCGTAAATTCGATGCTCAACTTCTCAAATTCTCTTGTTAACTCCTTCTGATTTATGAGCAAAGCAGCCACTTCTTCATGATTTTTGTGGCTTAAAGCATCTGCAACAGCTTTACTCTTACAGGACAATAATTGATTCGAAGATCATAGTCTTTGATTAAATATAGCCATCTCCTTTGCCTCATGTTCAATTCTTTTGGAGAAAATACTTAAGAATTTATGATTCGTATAGATCTCACCTTTACCCATAGAGGTAGTGTCTCCATAGCTTAAGGGCAAACACGACGCAACTAACTCCAAGTCATATATGGGTAATTTGTTCATGCAGCCTTAGCTGCCGTGAAGCATAGGCGATCATCCTTCCTTCTTGTATAATAATATCCGAGACATTTCTTGATGCATCACTATATACCATATAAGGCTTCTGGATCTGGCAAGACTAAAATCGGAGCAGACACTAAGCGCCGTTTTAACTCCTGGAAACTTTGCTCTCGTTCTCATTCCATATAAACTTTTCATCCTTTTGGGTCAACTGAGTTAGTGGCTTGGCAATCTTTGAGAAGTCTTGTACAAATTTCCTGTAATGACCAGCCAATCCAAGAAAACTCCTAACTTCTGTTACCGTCTTAGGTTGTTTCCATTCCATTACTGCTTTGATCTTTTAGGGTCTATTGAGATTCACTTCCTGATATCACATGCCTAAGAATGATATCCGATCTAACCAGAAGTCACACTTGGACAACTTGGCATATAAATTATGTTCCCTTAAAGTCTGTAATGCCATCCTTAAATGTTCCTCGTGTTGTTCCTTCATCTTAGAATAGACCAAGATATCGTCAATGAAGACAATTACACACTTATTCAATAGAGGCTTATACACTTGGTTCATCAAGTCCATAAAAGCAGCTAGTGTATTGGTTAATCCAAAAGGCAGAAACTCGTAATGTACATAACGAGTTCAGAAAGCAGTCTTCTAAACATCTTCTAGTTTGATCCTCAATTGGTGATACCCTGACCTTAAATCAATGCGAGAGTATACGTTTGTTCCTTGTAGGTGGTCAAAGAGATCATCAATCTTAGGGAGTGGGTACTTATTCTTGAATTTGACCTTGTTCAACTCCCGATAGTCGATGCATAATCTCATGGATTCATCCTTTTTCTTCATAAATAGGACCGGTGCACCCCATGATGACACACTTGGTCTTATAAAACCTCGATCCAAAAGCTCTTGTAGCTGTTTCTTCAACTCCTTTAATTCCATTGGGGCCATTTGGTATGGTGCCTGAGAAATTGGTTCCATATTGGCCATTAGCTCTATCTTGAATTCGATCTCCCTTTTTGGAGCTAGTCCAGGTAACTCATCTGGAAAAACATCTGGGAATTCATTGACAACTGGAATATTCTTGAAAACATGTTTCTCCTTTTCTTCTTCCGAGTCATCAATGTAACTATCTATTTCTTTCGAAACTTCCTCCATCAGTTCGAACGAATACAATTTCTCATTCCTTGAGATCATGGATTCTCCAATGAATGTTATCTTCTTTCCTTCATGGTCCACCAATTCCTCTCTTATTGCGACAATCTATTATGGAATTAACAAGAGATAACCAACTCATGCTAAAGATTACTTCGTATTTGTTCATCTCCATCAATATGATATCACAGTGGATGGATGTCCTTGTATCCTTATTAGACAACCTTTCAACAATTCTTGAGTTACAACAACACTTCCCATTGGGGTTTTAATCTTAAAACTGGAAGTTATTGTGGTTATTGGTAATCCAACCTCTTAGCTAGACTAGGTGTAACGAAGGAATGTATTGCTGAATCAAAAGAGCAAAAGCATTCTGGCATCCTAATTATACGCTTCCTGCATATTTAACATGGGGATTACTATTTCTATTCTCATATCTACTTATCCATAAATCTTTAAACTTTCGTATTGCAAGAACAAAGAATAAGCGACGGAAAAGGTTCAAGGCTTACAGTCAAAGTCACAGTTGTAGCCTTCATCGTATTCAAGGCAGCTAAGTCTCCTTCTCATTCATCCATTGTTTTCCTGCTGTAGACTTTAAATCTTAAAGCAGTAGATTCCGGTTTGCTTCCACTTCCACTTCCATTTCCATTTCCATTCCCAGTCCTTATAGGAACAGTCCTATGGAAGATCTTGTCAAGACATTCTCCTCTGTGGATATCCATTGGCAAAATGCCCTACTTACTTGCAAACATAGCAAGTATGGTTTGCCTTCTTCGGACATTCCGTCATCTTATGATTAGTGTCTCTACGGTAGAAACATTTTCTAAATAACTATGGGCACTTCTTAGGGTAGTGTACTCCATTGCACTTCCAACAATTGACAGTCTTGCGTACGGGCTTCCCACTATTGACATGCTTCTATAGTGGTTAGAGAATTTAAACCTCTTGTGTGGGGGTATGGAACAGGATCCACCATGAAACCTTCTCCCAAAGATTGGAGCTTTTCTTTCCTCTATCCTTCCCTTCCTTTTCTTAGCTCCTTCCACAACTCAAGCTCTTTTTTATCAATTTTCGATAGTTTCTGATGTCAAATTCCTCCAGCTTCACTCTTGGGTCTTCATCCACCCCAAAAAGACTTGTCTTTTCAAACTCCTCACTGTATTTGTAGGAGTCGATAGCATATTGCAACAGTCTACTAAACGCGGTCTACTGCTAAATGGCCTTCCTTTCTGAGCAATATGTAGGAAATCTGCACTGTACTTCACTCGCAGGCTCAATGGGAAATAAGTTTCCAAGAACTCATATCTGAACATTTCCCAGGTGATTAAGGTCATTAATTCCCTTCTCTTGGATTTCCACCATACTCTAGCATTTAGGCGAAGCATGTATGTCCCATATTTGATTTGTAGGTGATGTAGGATCTCAAATGCATCAAAAGACTTCTTAATCTGAGCAAGCCAGTCTTCAGCTTCATCTGGTTTACCGAAAGCTCCTTCAAAATAATGGTTGCTTCTGATAAACTCAGACAACGAGCTCTTATATGGTCCTACCAGTGGGGGTGGACGTAGCAGTGCGGTTTGGGAGTGCATGCTCCTATGTATCGATGCTTCAGCTTATGCCTGTTGTTGAAGCAGAGTAGGTACTGGCGTTGGTGCTGGTACGGGTTCAAGTGCGGGTGCAGGTGCAGGCGCAGGTGCAGGTATGCTCTACCTAATCGCTTCCAGCACTTGGGTTAGCTTCCTAATGTAGCGTGCAGTCTACTAGGACAGCTACTTATGCGACAGATGCTCCGCTTCTACTTCTGGTGATTGGAAGCACTTTATTCCATCTGCGTCCTCTCTTACCTCGACTATTTTAAATAGGTGCAGGTATGCTCTACCTAATCGCTTCCAGCACTTGGGTTAGCTGTCCTAATGTAGCGTGCAGGTCTACTTGAGGTACAGCAGCTGCTTATGCGACAGATTGCTCCGCTTCTACTTCTGGTTGATTGGAAGCACTTTATTCCATCTTGCGTCCTCTCTTACCTCGACTATTTTAAATTTTTACTAAGTTAGGTGAATATTCTCTTTGATATCTCAGTTAAGTCATTGATGGAAATTTGACGAAAATTATGAAAACTTACATGCAGAAATAGCTATTGAAATAAGGAATAGAATTTAAATCAAGGTAAGCTTGAAATCATAAATCATAAATAAAACATAATTCATAAAAAGATTAAAATAGCAAGTAGAAGACCCTTACATAACAACAACAAACACATAGAAAAAAAAAACACTTTTTCGAAAGCACTAAAGATAAACTAGAACCATCGTCCTAGTCCTTGATTATAAAATTCTAGCTGGACTAAAGGATATGCTCGATCCTTTCTTCCTCCCTCCCTTCTTCTCTCATTCTTTAGGTGCGTCTCCAAGGTTCCTACTGGACCATCCTGGGTCCCTTTTCCTATGAACTGCTAAAAATACTTTCTTCTTTTTCTTGCTGCTTCTTTTAAACCTCTCATGAATGTCAGCCAATTCGGCTTCAGCTAGTTCCAGCACTATGTCATGAATAGTCTTCCAAGCAACATTCTTCCTAGCTTCCTTCCTAGCATTCTCATTCGTAGTTGGTGGTGTACCATCCACGTCCATAGTTGGACTCACCTCTTGTCTTCTTCGAGCTTGTCGCTCTTCTAGGTAGTGGATGATTTTCACGGGGTCTTCATTATTCCAAGGTTTACCTCCTCCAGGAGCAATATCGTCTCCTGTCTCACATCCTTATTCTTCTTCTTGACCTTCATTTGAATCTTCCTCAGGCTCTTCTTCAGCCTCTATGTTTGCTTCTCTCATCTCTTCTTCTCTTAACACAGTTCCATCCCTCCTTAGACGTAATACTTCATCCCTTTCCAACTGGATACCCTTGAAAATCGGCAATTGAGTGGACACATGCGTTGGTGATCGTAATACTTCCTAGTAAACCCCATGCCGGTGGAAAGTATTATTGATTTCTGCTCTGATCCATTATGTATGATCCGTTAATTCATCATGGCGTACACACAATGACCCAATCGGTTCCAAATCTAAAAGTCTGGAAAAGTTCGGTTACCTTCCCCTTTAAGGACGAATGTTGCTCCTTCAGCATTGGTCGATTCTCAGCTATTGCGGTGATATGTTCCACGGCATAGAGCATTTCTAGTTCAACCATTTCTTCCCTAAGGGACAGTTATAGATGGTCTCAACTACTCCTTTCCATTCTGAGGTCAATAATCCTTTCCTCCAAATCAGAAACATTTCTCTGATGGTCTTAGATTTCCCAGCTAGAGAAAACTCTCTACATAAAACCCTAAGCCTTAAACAGTAATTTTCCAAAGCTTCAAATGGTCCTTTTCTAAAATTTTTAGCTTGTAGAGGGGCCTCATCTAAGGTAATCTATGCACAAGAGAGAAAAGTTTAAAAAACTTATTCTACCCATTATATTTTATCTAGGTCTTTCTTAATTCTATTCTAACTTGTTTCTTCTTAAGTCCAATTCTATAATTATGATTTCTAAATTCTTAACCATGCTTTGATACCAACTTAAAGTATCCTAAACGTAACAGTCCGCCACACTTAATATTAAAGCTTAAGTATGACAACCTCAGTCATTCCCATAAGCTTTGATTTAGGTATAAGGCATGCTCTCACAATATTAGAGGACCATACTTTGAAATATGAAGCTTAAGAAGATACAATAGTAAATTAAGAAATGGAAATCATAATATTCATTCATTCATCAATAATTGTCTCACAAGCCTTAGGGGCATTCCCCCATCAAAAAACTAGAATCTATTACAAGAAATTTTCTATAAAGTCTGCATCTAAACTAATATTAAACTTTAGCTAAAAATTTCTTAACTAAAAAGGAAATACCTGGCTGCAAGGTCCTCTTGGCCTCAACCACAAATATTTAAACTACAAAAGATATTTTAGGGATATAAGCTAATAGGCTTGATGAGAATTATTTCCACAAGTAAATACTTGAGTAGCAAAAATTAAAACAAGTTATTTAAGCATCCAAGTGAAATGCAACATACAAGTGAGCAAGCAAGGCATATAGTTTTCCGAGAACTATATGTTGAATGGATTTACACCCTTTGTTTGAGGTTTGGTGATAATAATCCCAAAATGAGTAGTTTTAGTTAAGTTATGCTTTCAATCATTACCGCCAAACATATAAGTCTACTCGGGTTGAGCATGCTTTCGGATTACCACCAAGCATTGGTTTATTCCCTGTCGCCAAGCAAACGCTTTCGATCATTGACGCCAAGTGTTACTTTCGACCATGTTACTATCACCCAAGGATAATAACCCCATGCAATGTGACTCACTTTGTGGTATGCACGAATCTATTTATTTAAAATATCAAATATCATTATATCAATTTTTAAGGTGATCATAGAGTTTCAAACATATCAAATTCTATACTAAAACAATCAATTCTTTATAATTAATTCTTGCCTTGATATTCCTAGTGTTCTTTCATACAACTTTACATACATAGTATTTTGTCGTTCCTTAATTCTAATGCATCTATACTACAAGCACAATCAAGTACACAATTTAAGAAAATAAACTCACGTTGCCATGGCGATACTCCTTCTAAATGGATGAGTCATTCGAACAATCCACTTAATCGAAATAATCCTCGAGATACGGGTATTGTTCCTCTGGATAACCTAGTCAAGAAAAATACCCAAAATGAGTATTTCTTGATAGCTCCTTTGAAATTTGACAATACTATGTCATAAGAACGTCAAAATTTGTGTAGAAGATAGTTCTAACTTAAAATGATCATAACTTGGTCATTTTAACTCGGAATTACGCATATAATATACCGATTTTGTCACGCCCCAATGGGTACCCTAAACGTGACAGCCCGCCGTACGCAATATTAAAATTTAAGAATGACCACCTCAGTCACTCGAAAGCTTCCATATCGGTACAAGGCATGCATTCACATCAAAGGAAGACCGGTGAAGTAATGCATTTTAAGATATTGGCAGCGAACATACAAAATAACACTTAATATATTGCATTGAAATATAAAGTCTTACATCTTCTAAGGGGCATTCCCCAATAATAACAACATGGTTCTAATAAAGATAAAATAACTAAAGCTAGAAGATTATAGAAGAAATCTACTATATGGCTTCAAAACAGAATTCCTCCAAAAGCTTCTCAAAATAAAGATTCTACCCGGTGGTCAGGATGGTCTCGGGTACAAAAAGGATAATCCTGCAATATCAAAAGCCTATAGGAGTATAAGCATAACTAGATTAGTGAGATATTCCTTACGCAAAAGTACTCATAACAAGCAATCAACCAAGTTTATTAACCAAGCATATGAAATGCAACAACCATATGATCAACTATCCGTTTCGTATGTGTTGGATTTACCCCTCCATCGGTGGTTAAGGAATGCTTTGAACTGGGTCCCAAACAACCTCCTTAAAGTTGCGCGCTCTTGGGTTCCAACGAACCGTACTACTAGCCCCGGCCTTCCTTACCCAAAGCGATCGATCCGGCTCGACTACAACTTAAGACCGTATTCCCCAAACGTCCTAACTCTCAAGGTTGTAGCAAGGCAGCTTACCTTTTCGTCCCACGTGAAGAGTAGTAAAATTTCGAAATGATATTCTAAGTGATATGCATGAGCAATTTGTTATATAGGATTTCGATATGACATTAAATCATTTAAAGCGATTAAGCAATATTTGTACACATAACAATACATACATAGAAACATTTATATCAATCACAAATCGAGTTCCGATATACTTATTGTTCATTGATCGCACAACGATTCACATACATAATTCCCATGATCTCTCATGCATATCAATTTTTATTTTCCTAACATCTAGTGCTCTATTCTACAAGCACATGCGCGAATATATAAGCGTAAAGGAAACTCACTCGTCCATAGCTATCTAGGAGTCAAGTAATCATCGGGAAGACAAGATCTTGATCTTCGATACCTAAACAAAAGAAATACCCAACATGAGTATTTCATCCAAGATCTATTCAAGTTCTATAATTTACCTTAGAGAATTCGTAAAAATCGTATGAAATGGAAGTTCCAACTTAAAATGGCCATAACTTGCTCATTTTAACTCGGAATTCCGCATATTATATATCGATTTCTACCTACTCGAAAAGATCTATCTATTTCTAAGATTATTTTTATCAAAAGATGTCATTTGGGTCTCGGAATAATAACATACAGATTTGATGCGAAAATTCTAATTTCAAAACTTAAGTTTTCAAACTTTTCTTCATTCAAGAGTTCTTTACAAAAATATAGATATTTTGTATGGTTTGAAAATATATATAGACTCAAACCATATGCATGAATTTAGTGGTGTTGTCTCAACAATGATTTTGTAAAACAAAATGTCTTAAAAAGTGAGAACAGCTAAGACTTTGAAAATCTCCTTTTTAATTTTTGTTTGGAAAATTTATTAGTAAGTATTTCCTTCTTTTAACTCCATTTCTTAACTTTGAGAATAATTACATTTTCAAAAAGAATTTTAATTTTTTAAGATTCCCATAAATTTATTTCTAGTGGTTTAGAAAAATAGCTTTCTAAATATTTCATGTTTATAAGTTCTATAGTTTTTCTAAAGTTAGACCCACTTTAAAAAAATAACATCAATAATTTCATAAGTTATTTTATTTTTTATTTCCTAAGTAAAGCTTATCATTAGAAAGGTTATTCTCTAATAATTTTGTAAAACTTATCTAAACCTTAATATGTTGATGAAAACTTTACATATGAGTTTAAGAAAACCTTTTTTAAACAAAGAATTAAGTTTAAGGAATTTTTCTTTATTTCATTAGTTTAAAAGAGAGTTTGATAACTTTATTTTCATTGATAAAATACCATATAGTATTATTACTAAAACTTGAACTTAAACTTATCTAATTTTAGAAAGTATTTATTAAGACAAAACCTTAAGTCTTTATGGATAAATAATGTCTTATGTGACAAAAACTATTTTTAAAGAGAGCTCTTATTTTTATTACTTAATAAAACTCATTTTCATTATGTTTGAGACAAGAGCAACATGTTCATGCATTAATGAGAATATAATAAAAACAACATAATAAAATTATATAAGAGCATAAAAGTAAAGTCAAGTATTGGGAACCTTAGCTTCATCAAGGTATCCCGAGACTAAGAATAGACTAGTCCTTAAAAGAAAAGAAAAGCAAAGAAAGAAAATTGTTTTGACTTGATATGGATAAGTCTAAGACTAGAAAGACTAGTCTTAATAATTGCATAAAACAAGTAAATCAATAAATTGCAAGACTTAAAAATAAATAAATAACAAATGAGCTTATATGCTCTAAATAAATATATATATACATAATATACATAATATACATAATACTTATATAAGTTAGATTAGAAACAAATAATAACAATAACAACATAATAGTAACATAAAGAAAATAAGAACATGAACAAAAACAAAACATGAATAAATTGTTGCTTCTTTAACTCTCATAAGTCTAAGAAACATACACTAAACCCATGTTAAGTTGTATGAACATGATGAGTATATGAAAGAAACTTTTACCTAAGGTTATGTATTTGTTGAAGAAGAAAAGAATGGGTTGTAGTAATATGTGGGAATGGGTTTTCTAAAGAAAAGAGAGAACTTAAGAGGGATTTTGAGAGAGAGGTTTTATGGAGTGATTTTAGGAGAGTTTTAGTAGGAAATGAATTGTGTGAAAGAATGAAAAAGGAATGGGGTATTTATAGATTTTTGGAGTGGAAATTAGATGTAATTAAATAAAATGGAAAAGAAAATAAATAAAGACGGAAGAGGAGAGAGGGGGCACCGGTTCTATATGGAAAAGGGGAAGAAATTAATTTGTTTTGTTTGTTTTGTAATAAAAGAAGTAATGTGTAAAGTGTGATGTGATTAAAGTTGTATGGGGAAGGTAAATTGTAACGTATAGGTATGATAGAGTGTAAGAATAGAGTATAAGAAAAGTAGAGATAAATGAATAGTAATGAATAGTAGAAAAGTACTATGAATAGTAGACTAGACAATTAAAATACAGGTAGTAAAGAAAATACTCGTCATTAAGCTATATCTGATATTTTTAGTTACCGAAAAATTCTAAAACTGATATTTTTGAAAACCTTATATTTTTACGAATCTATTGGTGTTATCGGAATATTTTCACTATCCGGTGCACCGAGGCATGGTTTGTGAAAACTGATCCCGTTTGGATCCGAATGACACTTGAAAATTACGAATTTGATATTTTTAAACTTTCCTATATTATTACGAACCATATTCCATAATTATTTCAATTTTTTTTAGGGTCTAAGAACACGGGATTGCCGGATCTAGATTCACTAGACTAAACATAGAATTAAGTTACTTTTAGGGTTTCGGTTTGACTTCCGGTTCTAGGGTTTTCTTATATTATCGAAAAATCTAGGGGCTTATAGATTTCTACCTATTCAAAAAGATGTATCCATTTCTAAAACTATTTTGATCAATCTATGTCATTTAAGCTCTAGAACAATGGCGATAAGATTCATCACGAATTTTCCATCCCAAAAGCATTTGTTTCAATCATCAAATCATTAAAAATTGCTTTGATAAATACTTAGTTATCTATATAGTTGAAAAATTCCTCTTTATAGTTACATAGCTCATGTTTCACAGATAGTTCAAGTATTTGTTGTCCAAAAATTTTTAGCAAAGACAATGTTAGTTGAAGGTTTGTAAAATTATAGTTTATAAGAAATCCTTTTTGTAAACTTTCTAAAAATGAATCTGTTGTTTCCTTTGTTTTCAAAAGTATTTTATGTTTATCTTACTATTATCATTGGTGACTTTTCCATAAAATTGAATTTTCTCTATTTTTCCTTTTTGGAACTAAGGTCGCTTTTCCTATTAGTTTCTATACAATTTTTCTTTGATTATTACTTGAAAAATCTCAGTTTGAAAACTCTCGTTTCCTTTTTATGGGGTTTCCTTTATATTATGTTTTTATGGAAATCATTTTAGTATTAAAAATCATCTTCTTTTGGAAAGAAATTTAATATGGAGATGATTTAAGAAAAAGCTTTTCAAAACAAGTGTAGTTTCAAAATTATAGTGAGTTCTTCCTAAAGTTTTGCAAAAGAATGGATTTACTTTTATTAACTCATAACTTCTAAATTTCATATAGAACCATTTTTTGGTGACAAAATCTCCTTTTTGCAAAAAGCATATTTGAAGCTTTAAAGTTTAGACAGCAACTTTTATGTGTATGATCATGAGAATAATAGCAAGCAAGAGTAGAGTGTAATAATAGCAATATAATGAATAAGATAGCAAAATAAAGTCAAGTATTGGGAGTCTTAAACTCTTCAAGGCTCCGGAACTAAGAAATAGACTAGTCCCAAAAGAAAAGAAAAAAATTGTTTTGACTTGATGAGGACAAGTTTAAGACTAGAGATTAGTCTTAAAACAACATAAAATAAATAAATTGCAAAGAAAGAAAATAAATAAATTGCTTTGCATGAAAGTAAATAAATTACAAGTAAGCTTATATGCTCTAAAGAATATATAATATATATATAGATACATAATTATATTTAGTTAGATATATATAAGAAGTTAGTATAATATTAACAATAAGATATAAAATCAACATAACAATATAAATATGAAAGTTCATAAACAAGAATAATACATGAACATAGTGTAGCTTCCATAACAATTAGTTTAGGAAACCTACACCATGGTCATGTAAAGTTACATGACATGGTAAAGGTGGTAGTAGTGTTGGTATGAGTAGAAGAGAGTTTTGAGAAGAAATTTTGGAGAGTTTTGGGAAAGTGTTTGAGAGGAAATTTTGAGAGAGTTTTGGTAGTTAATTTGTGAGTAGTAGAAGTGTGAATGAAGTGAAAGAGGAGGGGGGGTATATTTATAAAAAAATGAGGAGTAAAATTATATGATTTAATTAAAGAAAAAATTAAAAAATATATATGAAAAGGGTGAAGAGGGGGCATCGGATACTATTGGAGAGGAGAGAGAGAGAGATGTGATTTTTTTGTATTTTGTTAATTAAATGCAATAATATGTAAGGTAGATGTGATATAAAGTTATGGAAAAAATAAAATGTAAAGAAAATAGGTGTATATAGTGTAAGAGTAGGTGTTAGAAAAAGTAGAGATAGTTAAAGTGTAGAATAGTAATAAATAGTGTAATGTAAAGTAGATTTTAACTATTCCAAATCCCGTGACACTTTTTTCGAAAACTGTATTCGTTTAGGTTCAAAACGAATTGCAGTTTTACTAATATGATATTTTTAAACTTTCTTATGTTACTACGAACTATTCTATATACTAATCTCTTACTTATTCACTTAAGGTTACAAACATGGGTATCGGACTTAAACTCGTTACGTCTAACTAGGGTTTTGTTGACTTTAGGGTTTCCAGTTGACCTTCTAATTAAGTTTAAGCTTAACCGATCGCAACTTTAGGGGTTTGCAAGATCTCTCTTAAGCTTTTCGCAACATTGAATCACATTAATCGGAGTCTGGATGAGAAAGTTATTATCAAAATATGAAGCAATATCAAGACTGAAATTGGGCATTGCAATATACCGATCGGTGGTAATATATGGCGTCCGAAATAGTAGCTAGTTTGTTGCTCTGTTTTGCAGATAGCATCCAGACGCTAGTTGATAGAAAATAGCTATTGAAGCCTCTCTTACTCGACTATTGGAGTTGTGTTTTGTGACAACAACTAAAAAGCTTCAAGATGTTATAAATACAAGTGTTTGGGACTTGAATAGTAGTTCTAGAGCTTATTTATTGCAAGCATTTCCTTGTAAACACTCTCTACAAGCTTTAATTGTAAACTGCAATATTGTGTGCATGAGAGTTAAGTGTAGTACTAAGTGTTTTGTTATTGCTGTCCTTTATCAAGCACTACACTAAGTGAGCTGTGAGTAATTTGGTGAAGTCTTAAGTTGAGTCTAGTGTGTTCAAGTTTATAAATACTCAACTCAAGCATTTGTGTTGTTGATGTATTGAAATCCTCTATTGAGGCAAATATTTATTATGAATAAAGTGGTGAAGTCCTCCATTGAAGGAGGCAATTGTTGTGATCATGAAGACTAGGGGGTAGATCTAACTCAACATTAAAATCGTGATGCAAACTTTCTTATTTATTATTATTGTTGTTGTGCATGAATTAGTTTTTTAGCTTAAAAGGAAATCATTTTTAGTGCATAATCCATATTCTTTAGGTGTTTCCTATTTTCTACAAAAATATATAATAAGAGTATGAAATAAATAAATTGCAAGAGACAAAATAAGTGCAAAGAAATAAATGTTAGATTAGTGAATAATAGGCTCGAAAGAATATAAATGTTATATGTACATATTAGAATATAAAGAGTTAGGTTAGCAACATGAAATAAGAAGAAAGAAGATATTATGATCATGGATATAACATTATGACATGAATAATATGTGTCTTACATTTCCATTCCCTAACATATGCATCATGGGGATTTCATATGGAAAATAATTAAAGACATAAGCATTCATGTCACTTGCATAAACAATATGTATGAGGAGGGTGTTTAGTGTTTTTACCTAAAATAAGAAATGGGATTTGCTTATGGATGAAAGAGGGAAGGAAAGTGTTTGAGAGAAGTTTTAGAGAGAAAAGTTGTGGAGTAAAATTGGTAGAGTTTTGTTATAATGAAAGAAAATGTGTAAGAAATGGGGAAAGAATGGGCATTTATAGAGGGAAAAAGGAGGAGATAAAAGATGTAAAAAATAAATGAAAAAGAAAAGAAAATGGGGGCAGCAGTTGCAACTAATTAAAAGAGAGGGAAAAAATTAATTTAAGTAGAAAAAATATAATGAAGTATAAGAGAAGTTAAGTAAAAAGTATAGTAAAGTTTTATGGGAAAAGAAAATTGTGAGAGATGTAAGAGATAGGTGTAAGAAAAAGTAAAGAAAGGTGAATAGTAGTAATTAGTAATAAATAGTAAATGAATAGTAAACAAGACAAATAAATTATTGGTAGTAATAAAAATACGCGTAAATAAGCTATATCTGATGTTTTCAGAAGTCGAAAAATTTATAACTAATATTTTTTATGAAACGATAAATTATTAGATGATATTTGAAAGATGATTTGATATTATTTTATCATTCATTGTTATACCATTTTGTTATCTCGGTCTATATGCTAAAGATCGGCTACCAAAACGATCTTTTAACCTTAATTGTCGAATTTTTGACCCAAAAAATTTATATATGCGATTTTATGAATATCTTAATATATTTCTAGTATAAATTTTTTGTCGGAATATTTTTATTGTTTTGCTTGTCGAGATCCTGTTTTTAGAAATCGATTTCGTTTGGGTTCGAATCAGACGGATTTTTGTCGAATATGATCTTTTTAGGTTATAAGACATTATTTCAGACTGTAATCTAATGTCATCTCATTTTTACTGTTTTAAGATTTCAAACACGGGATTGCAAGATCAAGTTTTACTAGGGCTTGTTGTTGACCTAATTGACTTTTAAGGTTCCGGTCTCAAATCCAGCTTTAAGATTTACTTGTAAAATTTTAAAATCTAGAGGTTTATGTCATACTTATATTTTCGATTCAAAATTTAATTTTTACTTTATTTTATGGTTAATTTAATATTTTACAATTCTCGATATTGTTTAATTGAGTATAGGGTTATGTGTTGACTTGGGTTGACTTTTAGTATTAATTTAAATTTTTTATTTTGAAATTCGCCAAAAGTTTTAAGGTTTTATAATTTTGTCGTAAATAATATATAGGCGTACTGTCTCGATGTACGTGTTAGTAGGAATGCAACCGGGACAGGTTCAGGACGGGTATACTGAAACCTGAACCCAAACCCGATACCTAGTAGGGTTCCCGAAACCCATCCCAAACCCTATAGGGTTTTTGTCCATGAACCCAAAACCAGCTAAACAAACCCTATAGGGTACCCGTCTCAAACCCTATAAGGTTTTTTCATCTTTTTCTATTTCCAATATTTTCCTACTTCACAAGCTAAGAAGAAAACTCTTATCATTACTTATACAATCCTCTTTATAAAATATCATTTTCATGGGAAGAAAATCAAAAGTGTCTTAGGAAACAAAATTAAAGAGAATGTAATGTTCATCAGAACATTTATCAAATCACAATACAAATTTTAAAGCGAAATAAAAATTAGACAAAGCAAAAGCATCTCTCATCAAATTACAATACAAATTTAAAATCCTCATAGATTTCACTACTCATTTTCATCTTCTTCTTCATTTGTCTTCATACCTACAAAAAAAAAAAGGCAAAACATTTCCAATTCATTAGATATATGGTGAAAACATTTTTAAAAAAATAAATAAATAAATTTACTAGTCTCTTACCACTTGATTTATGAACTATCCAACTTTGAGTATACATCAATGACTCTATGGTATCTGCTTTAAGTCGACTTCTATGTGAACTAATTACTCGACTGCCGGTACTAAATGTAGATTCAGATGCAACCGTGGACACGAGAATAGCTAGTATATCTTTAGCTACCTCTGCTAACGTAGGATATTTCATTACACTCACTTTCTATCATTCAAGAATATCAAACTTAGAGTTTTCCACCCAAGGCTCCACAGATTCTTCTAAATAATGGTCTAACTCTGACTTTACCTGGACATCATTGGATGTAGTTCAAATATTCTAAATAACATTCCATAATAACATCAGTTGAAGTTGGAGCACTAGTGCCATTGCCACCTCCTGAAGGATTTGAAGAAGATCTACCATTTGAGCTCTTACTTTGGTGAGATTTAGATCTACCTTGATATTCTTGAATTAGTTCATAAGCAGTGTCCTTGAAATTTTGTATCTCTTTAGAAGCATTCACTCCAAAAACCTTACGAAACACAAAATCCACCGCCTTCATCTTAAAGCGACTGTAGTTTGGTTCTGAGAACACAATAAGATACAGTTTGCTCCCAAGAAAACCCAAAAACTAGTTGAACTTCTTCGAGTAAGAGGATACCTTACCCAATCAACATTTTAGAAGGCATATAAAGAGAGTAAGCTATGCAATAGAAAGCATAAACTATAATCTTGGGTATTCTTCAAATAGCAAAGATTAAGTCTGATATATATATATATATATATATATATTAACGGGTTCGGCTTCCCAACAGGTTTTACATCTATTCCAAAACCCATCCCAAAACCCTATAGGGTTTTATTATTAATCCCAAAATCCGTCCCAAACCCTATAGGGCATTACCTTATAGGGTATTTATCAAGCTAGGCAGGTCGAGTACCCTATAAAAACCCGCCTGCTTGCATTCCTATGTGTTAGGAGTGAGATAGATGAATTATTTAGTGTACGGGTTTGAATCAAATTATTATAGAATTTTTATTTTGTTTTTGAAGGTTCTGTTTTTCTTTAAGGTTATGAAATTCATATGATCTTGTTTAGAGTTTCTAGAATTTGGTTTTAACTTAGGTCAGTTTTAGAGCTTTGATTTGGTTTTTAGCTCTAGAATAATTGTTTTACGAGTTTCGAAAATTTTCAGGGGTTTACAGGTTGCCACGGTTTGATCTTTGAGTATCTATCTTTGTTGTTTTTGCTCCAATTCTTAATCAAATGACTTTATTTCTTCCTTTAATACTCAATAGAGGTAAACAACAAATAAACAATAATAACACGATTTTATAGGGATTTTATAGAATAATCAATCAAATTAAGCATAACTTCTTGTGATTTGAATATAAGTCACTTATTAAGCTGGGCCTTGAAAGCTAGCACGATAGCTATTTATATTTTATATTAACCAACAGCGAACCCAAATCCCTTCCGAGCCATCTCTAAGTAATCGCAATTTCCTTTCCAAACCAAACGGGACAAATAAAGCTTACTATTTTGCACATAGCCACATAAACAAAAATAGATTAAAAGGTCTGGTTTCAAATTAAGTGCGTTAACATTACAATCGAGACGAACTAAAATGTGGATTTTGCAAGGAGGAAAGAACAGAAAATGTGCCAAAGTACTTAATTTACCTAGTCGTGGTACATCTTCAACGTCCTAAAAAACACGTCGAAAAATTGTTGACAAAACAAACTTTTATTTTACAATAAATTATACGGAAAAAACTGCTGAGCGGTTGGTATAATCACAACAATCAAGTATACAAATCAAATTAATGAGGATTTCTACAATCTTATCAATGGGATCATTCAATCAATTATTTAATAGTTAAAATAAACATAATAATTAAAATATTAACTATTTTAGTAATTCGATCATGATTATGTATGATGTGAACCGTTGAATAGTGATAAGATTGGTCCTGCCAAAATTAAAGTTAGAATTTTACCATTACAAAACAAATCTTTATATATTTATTAATAGGACTTCCGCCGCATTTTCAAAAGAATATAATTGTCGGATTTTGAATAGTCAATTCAATGCTTTGTTGTTTAACATTAATAAAATCCGCAAGGAATTGAGGCTGTTATTTTAACTAGAACTCAAATATGACTTGACTTCCCACCATTTTCATGGGAAATTGATTATATATAGATTATAGATCTATAAATAACGATGTATTTTCTGTTTTTGGGAGCAAAACATAATAAGGAGTGAGAGAATGCGAATTTTCATGCATTTTTGTAAGTTGTAACCCCCTCTTCCTTGGGTTTCTTCTCTTCGGGCTTGTCGAGTTCGGTTAGCTTCCTTCTAGAAGACTCGTGCAGTCGACGCTGCCTCTCATAAATTAAAGAGACCAGATATTTGACATGTGATCCCTCTTCTCCTCCCCCGCACTCCAATACATGTGAACCTGTTATTAGTCGACTTCCCTAATGATATTGTTACTTTGGCTGAGATTAGATTAGGATTAAGACCGACACGTCACTTTTTTTTTTCCCGGTGATTGTAAATGGATGATTCAAATATAATATCCCTTGTTTAATAGTCCAGAGCTAATGCTATTAAGCTATAAAATTATTGATGTATGGTTTATGTATTTTTACTCTCTAATATTTATTATTTTTGCGTTTTGAGTTTTCATACTTTTTGTAAAAGATTGAAAAAAAATTAAATATTATTATTTGTATTCAGGCTTGATTTGTAAGCTAAGTGACAAAACTTGATAAGTTTGGTTTAGTTATTGGGATGACTTAAGGAGATTTAACATGGTAGACTTGAAATAAGGATTATTGAACCAGCTTACTTCATCCAACCTCTCTCAAGTAAACTCATGTGCCAAGAAATGACTATTGGTCTTGACCCATAAAGAACTCTAAATCATCTATCAATCATTGAGATGATCTAACGGTCATCACCCATATCAAGTGCTTTTAAATACTCAATCACTCTCCCTCATTTCCAACTTTTTTGAGGGAGAGAAGAGAAACAGCATTACATGGAGAAGGTTCTATTCAGGTAGATCAAATAAGACAACTCAAGTGTTTTCTACCTCAACTGCTAAAGAACTATGAGATTGATCCGCAAGGTCTACCCAAGCTTCCTTATTTGTCACTTGTGCATTCAAAACACTAAAACTATTTGTTTCTTGTCTCCTATCATCTTCTCTAAGCCATCACATCATCAAATATCATTTGCTCAACAGTATTTTAAAGTCACGTGCTAGGCGTGAGATACACACAACACATGTGTAATTACTCTAGGAAGAACCTTCCATCTGCACTTTTATATAAATGTTTCATCATTGCTAGTGAAGCACGTGGAATGTGTTAGTTTATGGCTTATCTACTATAATTAATTTAATAGATAATATTGTATATTTACTTTTAATAAATAATAATAAAATTAATTGAAAATTATGAAAACAAAATATGTGATTTAATGCTTTTACATTCTTATGATCACTGTTTTATCATTTGACAACCATGATTTGAGTTTAGTTTTTCTTAATAATAGTTTTATCAAGGATAATCTTATAAATGGTGTCTAAATTTTAGTAAAATATATAATTAGATACCTAAACTATAAAATTGATCAATTTAATACCTAAAACAACTTGACGCAAGTACCCTTTGGTGTGCACGAAAAATTCTTCCAAGTACTAAATTTATCAATTTCAAATTTTAGGTACCAAATTGATCAATTTTAAAGTTTAAATATCTAATTGCATATTTTTTTCAAAATTCAAGTATCATTCTTAACACCAACCCTTTTATCAATGTGTTCATATTGATAAAGTACATATCATGTCTTTGTTAAAACATAAAACACGAGCATGGTTTTGCAATAGCACCAAAACATATCCTATAGTTTTGTAATTTTTCCTAAAATAGGAGGGGAAAATATTAGATTGAAAATTTACAAACCCTAATGGGATGTTTGGTACACGAGAATAGATCGAAATGAAATTGCGATTTCAACTTTCAATCCATTTCCTATTTTTGAAAGCATTGTTAGAAGTTAAAATCATTTATTGCTCCTTTTTGGAAGCATTATTAGAAGATGGAATCATTGATTCCAAGAAATTGACTATTTCAACTTCAAGGGAGATTTCGATTTCACCTTTAATAAGATGAAATCGTAATTTCTTTCTAGTTTAAATGCTTTAATTACCATGTTATCCTACAAAAATTACCATCTTAATATTTTTGTCAAATCATTTTATATACTTGTTGATGGTCCATTCTAGATTATAAAGCCACCCAATCTAAACCAACACACCAATGGGCCAGACCGGTCTGCTAGGCCTAAACTCCATCAACAAACCCCATAATGGGAGACCCAACCTCATAATCAGTCTTGGTAATCTCTCCATCACCTCCATCCCACCAATTGCTTGGCATAAGTAGCTTGGTCAACTTTGTTGGTAGAGACATGGGCTCGGCTCACGATCTCCAAAACTACCTTCTAACCATCCACTAACCTACTCATCTACTATGGTCTTAACCGTCAGGTCAATAGCCTATAAATACTCTTTTACCTCTCCAAAGATAGGCCTTTTATCCAACATTGATTCAAGCCCAGATTCTTGAAGTCTGTTCTCTACCGGATTCAAGCAAGCAACTATACTCATTCTTTTCCATTTCATACCATGTATGTGTTCAAACATAAGAGTGGATTTGAGATTCCCTTATTCTTTTCATCCATTCCTTTTATTTCAATCTATTCCATTCTAAAGGATTCATATGGAACAAACACAACATAAGTATCTTAACAAACCATCACAAGCCAAGTGGTGGCTTGTTACCACCAAAGACCAAAGGGTGGATGGCCATAAGGAGTACCACGACATGCCTTCTCCATCCAAAAGGTGGCGGTTGGTCTTAATCTAATGTTGGGATGACCAACATTCTTACGGTGCTTTTGGTATGCTGGAATGGACCTAGAATACAACTGCGATTTTTTGTTCCATTCCTATTCTCATGTTTGGAAGTGAAATTAAAAACCATAATCACGATTCTTAGAAATCATTGATTTCGGCTTTGAGAATAGGAACATAACTTCATTCCACCCTTACTAATATTAATTATTTGAATTACCTTTTTATCTAACCGCCTATATATTATTCATAATTATTAGAAAGGGTATCTTTTGTAAATAGACAATTCATTCTATTCCATTCCATCGTGTATGTACCTAAACATAGGAATAGATTTCATATTCCTTTATTTATTTTATATCATTCTATTCCTTCAATTTCAATCTATTCCATTCTAAATGATTTTAGTGTATCAAACATAACATTACCATTAGAGATTTGTTTTAATTCAATTCTTTTTTTTTAACTTTATAGTTTCTAGTTCATAATTTAATTAAATACATTTAGTAATATTATTTTATCCAATAAACCATCATAGACCAATCATGTTTGACTCACTAATAGTGACCGTTTTATGAGATATATATATATATATATATATATATATGCAAAACTTTAATACGTAAATACAAGTATGTAAAATAATTAAAAGAAAATACCAAAATGTAAACCATATCTCTTTTTTTTTTTCAGCAGATCTATTTTAGAAATAAGAATAAGACCATCCAACTTGATTTATTTTGATCATGCCAGCATTTGTACCCAATGAGATATATAAAGATCTTAGCTGCGAACAATCAGTTTATTACAATTTACGTCTATATGATACCAAACCGTTGATCTTGTTCTCAAAAATATATATTAAGTAAAATAAAATCGTATTGTCTTGGGTTTTTTGTACAATTAATGTTTTTGATGGTGCTATGCTATGTTATTGATATCTCAAAATAGGAAAAAAAACCGGATCGCAAGCATTTCAACTGATCCAGTAATATCTGTTATTTGCAAAAGATTCTATTTACTTGTTATAGAACATGGTACATGCAATTCAATCAACGATGTAGGCAACACAGAAACGACTGGCCACATACAAACCTATCAAGTAAGAAGAGTGGAACATGGAACCCCGACGCGACAACTTAACGGAATTGGATATTGTCGATGTTCACCAATTCACGCATGGGAGTTTTCTTGGCAATACAAACAACTCAAGTACCAGTCTCGATTTTCATCAAACTCTTTTGTTCATGCTCATATTATCTATTAGCCAAATAGAACACAAAAAGTTATGTAAAGTCATCGTGTTCCCTTTAAAATTATGTATAAAGAACACCTATAGAATATAATAAAATGTCTCTCAGTAGTTTTAAAGAACTAAGATAATCAAAAGGTAAAAAGAACTGTTTTTCCATTCTGAAAAGGTGAAAAACAAAATTAAAATGGCTCAACAACATTTCTACCGTTTGTAAAAATAAATAAGATATACTAAAATAAAGGTCAAACGAAACAAAATTACCAAAATCTATTGTAAAATCACATCTACTAGATGGAATATAAGGTTTTCTACATAAATCGTGTAGAAAAGATGGATACAATATTTTGATACCATAGTTTAATCTCGTTTGAAAAATAACATATACTCATTTCTACATATATCGCATGTTAATAATAGGTATAATAGCACATATATCGTATTTCTTAAATGCGATACACATGAATGTGTTGCAGTTAACTCTGTATTCCTTTTTTAATAACAATTTTAATACTATAATTTGATAATTATTTTGATTTCGATCATATTTAAGCAATTATATTTAATTAGTGTCCTAAACAAGAAATAATTCCAAATTGAGAAAGCTTCTACGAATGTCTATACTTACTTGTAAAGACGGCATGTAGTTGGACTTTTTACCCAATTGCCGCAGAATTTTCCTTCAATCGGCAGCAGCTAACCTCACCTACCTAGCCTTTCCATCTCTCATCAACCCAGGAACCAACAACACTTGGAAATGCTTAAGACGGGGCAATTTAAATTGGATTTTGCGACCTGCAATATAATTGGTGTTTAACTAATTCAACCAAACTTATAACAAACAATAACTAATGAGTTCCGAGAACATTCTGGTTTTAGTTCTAGGATCAGATTCTTTGACCCTGCAACGGACTCTTGCATACCCTACAAGTAATCTCATCAGTTAATGAAACGTTAGGACCACATTTGCAGTGGTTGATAAACAACCATTTGAACTTTTGTCATATTTATAGTCCACTCTTTTGCATAGCAAAACCAATTAATTGCACCTTTATTAATCCTAAGCTTGTAAGTTTCACCAATGATATTCATTTTCACTTAACCATTTTTCTTTTCTTTTTTTTTTTTTCAATTTCTTGTAATGAGGTCCAAGAGTTGCTTAAATACTTGTAAGGCAGGGTACCCAAAGCAGCTAAGTTATTTTGCTGCTAAATTGGACAACCCTAAGAAATCATGAGAACTTGCACTGTAATCAGCTTGATTCTAATTCTCGTCACCACAAGTTGCTTAGCAGATGTTGAAGATGATAATTTAAAACTAGGAGCATCTTTCATTTTTGGCGACTCTCTAGTCGATGCTGGAAATAATAATTATCTGCCAACTTTGTCCAAGGCTAATATCCCACCAAATGGAATTGATTTCAAAGCCTCTGGAGGGAACCCTACTGGCAGATACACTAATGGAAGAACTATTGGAGACATTGTTGGTATGGAACTGGTGAAGGATGAGTAGCGTTATCGATAATATCATTGCACTTTACAATGTTAATGTTCATCTGAAAATCCCAGATAATATGATAGTTCTAATAATGTATGTGATCCTTCTCACAGGTGAAGAACTGGGGCAGCCTAACTATGCCATTCCGTTTCTGGCCCCAAACACCACAGGCAAGGCAATTCTGACAGGAGTTAATTATGCATCTGGGGGTGGAGGGATTTTAAATGCAACTGGAAGGATTTTTGTAAGTCCCACAGATGCTCACTCTCTCTCTCTCTCTCCCCCCTTTTTGTTATGTGATTGCGCTAGATCTTTACAAGGTGGAAGGCTAAACATCATATAATGCAAACCACCTGGTTCATGATTCCAATCACATAAGCAGGGACATTATCTCTAAGTTCGAAGTTTCCTTTGCAGATCAATAGGCTGAGCTTGGACATACAAATTGACTATTTCAATATAACAAGAAAGCAGATTGATAATCTGATGGATCCATCCAAAGCAAAAAATTATATAATGAAGAGATCGATATTCTCAATAACAATCGGCCAATGATTTTCTGAACAACTATATGCTTCCTGTCCTCTCTATTGGTGCCAGGATTTCTCAATCCCCAGATGCTTTCATCGATGACATGATGAGTCACTTGAGAAATCAACTGACTGTAAGTATATCAGCCTCTAAACATCTGAAAAAAGACAACTGTGTTTGATGGCCTCTAATTAATAATAGTTGTGATATTTAAAATGACAGAGACTATATCAGTTAGATGCTAGAAAATTTGTGGTAGGAAATGTTGGGCCCATTGGATGCATACCTTACCAGAAGACAATAAATCAGCTACAAGCAAACGAATGTGTGGAATTGCCCAACAAGCTCGCACAACAGTACAACACACGACTCAAGGACCTGCTTGCAGAATTGAATGATAACCTGCCAGGAGCCACATTTGTGCATGCAAATGTTTATGATCTTGTAATGGAACTCATAAAAAATTATGACAAATATGGTAAGTGGTATCAATAATTTCTTACGATATGCAAATCTACTAAGCAAAATTTCATGATTAGAGCAATTTTTACATACCTGTTAGTTTTTCAATGAAAATACAAAAGCAGCTTTTCCTCCCAAACACCTTCTGATAACTGTTTCATCCATTATCCACAGCAAAGGCATGTTAAATTACCTTATGTTTATGCTGGAAACCCAAAATTTGAGGGTTGAGAGCCTCTGGCCTGATGTTTGAGCTGTATGTGAAACAGAAATCTATCAAAAGTCAAAAGCATTTTGTATCAACATATATGCATTGCAAATCTATTAATCAATAAAGCCAAAAAGTCTAGCTCCACGCATGAGCTGATCGTATGACTAAAATAAATGAATTACTTTTATAATAATTTCTTCATCCACATTGTATATGATGTGAACATGACAAATTCATTTGATATAACTGCAGGGTTTACAACTGCAAGTCGTGCTTGTTGTGGAAATGGGGGCCAATATGCAGGGATAATACCATGTGGGCCAACTTCCAGTATGTGTAGTGATCGCTCCAAGCATGTATTTTGGGATCCTTACCATCCAAGTGAAGCTGCAAATCTTATATTAGCAAAACAGTTAATTGATGGAGACACCAGATGGATCTCCCCAATGAATCTCAGGCAGCTAAGAGATCTCTGACTGTATCTCTGATATCATTGATGTGAATGCATCGTCAATTAGAGTTTAGATAAATTTACCCACAAACACATAGCAAAGATTACCCTTCAGAAAATCTTGATTTTATTGCGTGTTCTTCCATATTTTTAGTCTTGTTTTCCCTTTGTTTGCATATTTATAAAAGAGTTTTGTATGACGTTTTTCAAATGAATATCTACAATGTTTTGAAGGTGGTTGATTGGTACAAAACCTTGATATGACTACGACAAGAGAAACTGATAAAGACTAGTTCCATTCACAAACTTTTCATTGTTTTCCAAAAGAAATGAACTTAATGCATGCATTATAAGCATTGAGTTTATCCAATGATTATTCCTACAAAAGCTATATAGATAATGCAAGCAATAACTTGCTCATGGTTGGCTACCAACTCCCTCACACCAAACAATTGGTCCTGGGTGATTATGCAGGGTCAAAAACATGGAACAATCTGCCATTTGGATGCCACTCTATGAACCCTGTTTCTTATCACACTAATGCGTAGTTAGAGCATTAGGCAAATTTTCCTTTGTTAACAAATTCTTAACAACCATGGACATAAATCACAGTAAATAATCTATCAATGACTTGATATGGTATTGGATCCCTTCTTACATGCACATGCTAAATAATATATGATCTTATTATAATAGCTAAGATTCTTGAAACTCACAATCATACCAGCGAAACCCAACTATCCAGATGCTTCACCTGTGTAAGAAGAAAGAAAGATGAGTTAAGCATACACTAAGAATTATGCTCCTGTTAAAGCCAAGCACCCTTTTCTGCAGGAGTATGTTTATGATGCCATATCTTTTAAGAGATTAGATCAGCAACTATGGAATTACATATTGATACATGCAGCCTCTATTTCTTCCTGATTAATAAATCCAAACACAAGCAGCCTTCAAAACATCGTTTCCTTTTTCCCCATTTAACTATTCAACATGCAGTAGTTGCTAAAACTGGACCAGGCTTTCTGATTATGTGATCTTGACATGGAGAAACAATACTGACAAAACTAGCTTTGGTCAGAATCTCCACAAAATACTATTACATTAAGGATATATGGTCCTTCCAGTGAATCTTCCCAAGTGGATGGAGACTAGCTTTGTGTTTATGGATGGAGACTCACTAGCTTCTTCCTTAATGCTTCAAAAGATATGGTGATTGAATAGATAATGTATTTAAAATAATTTCATTTTTTTGATAAATACAGATAACATATTGTTCTATCAGGGTCATTGGTTCACTAACAATTGCTGCAACTCATCCATAAATGACAATTTAATAGCTCATAAATTTAATCAAATAGTGACAAAACTGAATGGATCAGTCATTCCAACTGATGGTTGTTTATGAATAGAAACAGGGCTCCTACAGTTAATGTAGCTCATGGGAGAAAATTCACAAATTTTATAGACATAACATTAAGAAGATATGAAATTCACTATTCAACCGATTCTAAATCCTGACAACTTTCACACAGACGTATAGGCCAGTAAAATGATGCTAAGTTGCCAACACATTAGTCCTTCAGTATAATAAATCCTAAATTATGACATTCAGTTGTAGGTCTTTAGTGATTAAAGTTCATATAGCTGTGAGTAAAAGCCTTCAACTTAAGAAAATAGTAGGTCATACCAGCAAATCTTGAAGATAGACATGACAGCAAGGAAGGCATCTCCTTGTACTTCCCCAAGCTTTCAACAATTCATCTGAGAGATCAAATCCCAATACATGAAATGACATACTGAACATTTCAATTCATACATGGTGTGAGAATAGGCACCAAAATCTACAGGTTACATATTATCTCATCAAGATTACTGGCTTCTGGTCTGATCATGTTCCCTCTTAGTCTATGAAGTTCATATTGGGTTTCATCTATGTTGGGGTGTGACTGATCACCAGAAGAGAAGATATGAACATCCTTCTGTGCCTCAATCCAGCTTAACCCAGGCTCTTTTTCCATCATTAGCCCTCTTATCTTCTGTCTCACTTCCGCAACATCATTCCATCTCCCTACTGCAGCATAAAGGCTACGAAGTAAAACATAGGTTGCAGTATCTTCTGCATCTAAACTCAAAACTTGCTCTGCCGCATGGACACCCATAAGCAAATTTCGAAAACTGACACATGAGCTTAACAAATTTCGCCATAATTCCAGACGGCCTTCATGAAAAGGAGTCTTCCATATCATTTCTTCTGCTTCACCCAGTAATCCTGCTCGGCATAACAGACTAATCATGCATGAATAGTGCTTTGGGCCTGCTTTTATACCATATTCTTTCATATAATTCCACAAATATTTTCCCTTCTCAACCATGCAACTATGGTTACATGCTGAGAGCAGAGACAGAAAGGTTACTTGATCAGGATAAGCCTGCAAGAGGATTTTGTCAAAGAGCTCAAGGGCTACACCTGCCATGCCATGGTTGCCATACCCCCTAAAATCGAGTTCCAACACTTCAAATCTGGAACGGAAATTCTGGAGAATATGGACTAGCAGCCAGGATGTCACCATTTTTTGAGTACATATCTACCAAACTCCCACAGACAGCCATGTCAATCTCATATCCCATTTTTATAGACAGTGAATGAATCATTTCTCCTTGTTTTAGTATTGCAAGATCGGCACAAGCGCTTAAAGCACCACTTAAAGCAAAACCATCAGGCATATGACCTCCATGAACCATGTCACAGAAATATCTTATAGCTCTTTCTCCATCTGCCAATCTAGAATGAGCCGTGATCATCTCTGTCCAAAGAACAGCATCCTTCTCAGGTAATGAATAAAAAATAGTTTCAGCAGAGTCATTTTCTCCTTTTGAAAAGTACATCGTGACTAATGTACTTCCCACATATATGCTGCTCTCAAGTCCTTTCTTGATCACTATCCCGTGAAGAGGTTTCCCCAGATCATTCACTGTAAATGCAGTAGTCGCCGAAATGACCACTGCAAAAGTATACTCATCCGGTTTCGCCAGTGAATTACTATTCAACTGGTAGAAAAGCTGTACAGCCAGTTCTGCATCACCATTGTCGGAGAACCCAGAAATCATTGAATTCCAAGAAACCAAATCCCTATTCTCCATTTCATTAAATATCCTCCATGCTGTAGCTATGTTGCCGCAACTGCAGTACATGTCTAGCAGAGCATTTTGCATTGGCAAATCAATGTTGGCATTAGAAACAATTGTGAGAGCATGTACTGTCCGGCCAAATTCTATGTACCCCAACCTTCCACAGGCACTTAAGATCATCGAGTACGTGAACTCAGTAGGAGAAAAACCAGATAAAAACATCTCGCTAAATAAACTCAGTCCCGTTCTTACACTTCCATTCTTCAAGCACCCAAAAATCATCGAATTCCAAGCAACCGCGTCTTTCTCTACAACACAACTAAAGACTTCCTTTGCAGACTCCAAATCCCCAAAGCTAGAGTACATCCCAACTATCGACGTTTGAACGCGGGTATCATTACAAAATCCAAACTTTACAACTTGGGAATGAAACAATGGCCCCATTGATCTGTCTTCAACCAAATGACAAGCTTGAACTGAACCGATAAAACTCAACCCATTAGGCCTAAAACCCTCGAGCCCCATTTGGTTCCACAACTCAGCTATCCAGAATGCATAGCTTGGATCTTTGGAATACGCAGTTATCAGCGCGTTATAAGAAACGACGTTTCTTTGTGGCATTCTGTCGAACACTTTGCGGGAATCCACGACTGAGCCGCACCGAGCGTACATGGAGATGAGATTGTTGTGGAGGTATGGAGGCAAGGCTGAGGTAGTGTTTGTGAAGGTGAGGATTAACGCGTGGACTTGATGCGCCGCCTTCAGGGAGGTGATACGGGTACATTTCTCAATAAGAGGGTAATGCAGATAGGAGGGAATCGCAAAATGGTGGCATAAAAGTGGTGTGTGAAAACACGGCAACGGTTTAACATGTTATTCCTATTTAGCTCTCAGCGAATGTAAGTCGCGGACTAGATCGTCACGGACTGGATCATCACTTGCATGTTTCTTTTTTTTTTTTTTTTTTCTTTTAGCTTTCGACACATCTATATTATTTTAAGGAGAAAAAAAATCTATATTATTTAAGTTGGAGTATTCTTTTGATGTTTTTCAAACCTTTTTTTTTTTCATAATAAATCAACAAAATTAACCACTATTCTCTTTAAAAATCTAATTAGACTCTAATTTCCATCAGATCGAGGAAATTTTTTCAAAATTCGAAATTAATTTTTCTGTTGGTCTTTTATTGTTAATTTCTCTAAACTTTATTTAAACTCTCTAATTTTATCCCTTTTTTTTTTTTTTTGTGATCCAACTTTTTTAGTTCGTCCTTGAGGCAATTGGACTCATTGTATAGCATGTGTGCTTGTGCATATCACACCCATTTATAAAACCCTGTTTGCTCAAGGGTGATTAGGTAATCTTATCACATAGGTATTTATCCATACTTTACTCAATCGAGTAGGATCCAAGTAGGTATTAAGAGCCATAAGATAGGGTACTGTATTGTTTCTTTAAAATATGTTTTTACAAGGTAGAGTACGGGTATGGAGTCTTCTTACCATGTATTCATCTAGAACATATACGATAAAGTATACGGGTTCTAAAGGGTGAACCACATGTCTAATATTTTGGGAAAAAAATTACACAAATACAAATTGGAGAAAAACATTACAAAACTACTATTGCTAGTATCATGTTGAAGACGAGACACAAGAATTTATACTAATATCGCATTTCTAACATGCAACATAGCAACCTACTCGAGCAAATTTGTGAAAATAGGTGTATCACATAATACATTTAATATTTACATGAGTGTCGCATGTTGGTCATACGACACTCGTGTAATTTAAAAAAAAAATTCTTATCGCACTTTCAAGATGCGATACAACAATACTATTCATGTAATTTTTTTCATAATTTGGTTTTGTGTAATTTTTTTAAAAACTATATTATGCACGATGTACTTTATTATAATATAAAATAAATTAATAATAATACTCTATTTTCATTTTATAATCACTTTTGATTAACATTATCACACGTAGACAACCTTTCAAAAATTTTTATTTAGAAAGACGTGTACAATTTATTATGGAAGTACTTGTAATTTTATTTTTGAAGAATTTTGATGGTATGTACTTAAACTTCTAAGTTATATCTTTTAAGACTAATTAATACATATGAACTATCAGGGTTTTTTATTTTAGAATTTGTTAGATGTTTTACAATTTTGTTAAAATCATATAATTAAGTTCTATAAGTATTTGTTATAGATTTCAATTTTAACACATAAACAACTTCTTCATATTTGTAAAACTTTTCAAAAAAATGTATTTTTTAAATTTCTTTCGATGCTTAATTTGTAATGAATATATATATAAGGTAGTTTTACAAATTACAACTTGAAAGTAAAAAAAAAAAAAAAAATTATAGGTTTCACAAAGTACCCTATGTCATGTGAGTTTTATAGGGTACAGTGTGCTACAAGGTATGTTTCGAATAAGATTCCATACCTTACCTACTCTGGACCCGCTCACCGCTAGTTTGCTCATTTACTTCAACCGTAATAGAATTTTTATTACTAATGAATAGAACAAAGTTATAATGGGATTTTTATTGGTTAATTTTTTATTTAAATCAAAGTATTTTATAAAAAATACAATTTTAGCATTGAATTACTATTAGGTTAGTGTCAAAAATCACGCCTGAACTTTTGTAAAAAGTTCAGGCAAGTATCTAAAGTTTGATTTTAAACAATTTGGTACCTGAAGCAAGTTTTCACCTACATTTTCCTACCTGATTGAACTTGCTTTAGGTAGAAAAAATGTACGTGAAAACTTGCTTCAGGTACTAAATAATTCAAACCAGACTTCAGATTTCTAATTAAACTTTTTTGTAAAAGTTCATGTACATTTTTTACATTATTTCAATTGTTATTCATAGATTTGAGTAATTAATAATTATTCATTAACTTTAGTGATAGGGATTCCTTATAGAATTGTTATTGTAACAACTAACTGTTGTAATGACTTTTTATAAAGATTAAAGTTCTAATGAAATCGTTATTACAGTCAATGAGTAGTATATGATGAGACACCTTTAATATATGTCTATAATTTTCTTAATATATTCTTTCTCAGCTTCTTTTGATGTAAGAATAGGTTATGGGAATGTGTGACTTTAACTAAAAGAAATCAAATTAAAAATGATTTATTTTATTTTATCTTCATAAAGAGAATTTTACATATTCTTTTAAATTAAAATTGAACATAAGATGTTGGGTTATAGATCCAACCCATATGGGTCCATAACCAAGGAAATCCTAAGCATATTACATATATTTAGAAGAAGACTTGGGAAAATAAGAAGATGTGTGCAAACAAAGGAGATTCAACACTGTAAGCTAGCCATAGGAGGATGAAGATCATGCGGCCTTTAATGATTTTTGTACCTAGCCTTTAAAATGGAGAATTTTTTTCAAGAGTTGTGGTTGGGCAAGGCCGGCTTCTACGTCACGGCATAGGATGAAAAGAAGCTAGCCTTTAGCTGGCGTTGAAATCATCGAAGTCCAAAGCTACCGACCTTGATTTAATTTGTTGTCAACTTATATTGTTTGCAACTCCTCCTTTGTTGTTTCATATAAATACTTCTTATTTTGTCTTAGGGTATCGCTTTGCTATCCAAAAAACCTAAAGAGAGCTCTAGAGAGATAGAGGCTTGATTCTGTTGATTGTTGTAGACACCCCATTTTTGCCCCAAAATAATAATATAAAAAAAAAATAAATAATGATTAAAAAAAAGGTAAGTACAATATGTGTAAGAAAATAAAAAATAAAAATAATAAAAGATATGGTTAAAAAAAAAATAATTCAAAAGAAAAAGAAAAGAATTTTCTAAAATAAAAATAAAAGAAAAGGAAAAAAAATCTCATTTTGGCTCGATATAGGTCACTCAAATATTATTTAAGTAACCAATATGACCGAGGCACAAGCCAACGGCCTATTGGATAAAAAACACACATATACGTAAGAGACCCGAATTTGATTCACACTAGAGGAGCAAATTTTTTTTTTATGGAACGTGATGTAGATCGTATCAACTCTTAAATTTATAATTCCAATTAACTCTTACGACCTAGTTAGGCAGTGTACCTATCTATAGTTGTATAGGGTCAACGATATCGTCCACAAGGATCTTTAAGACAATTACTAGAATTAACCGGTTTTCCACTATTTAGCAAATCTAATTAAATGCATTTATTACTAACAACTACGATTCACTATTTAACTAATTAACTCGCAATCAATGTATATTCACAACCTTAATAATTCAACAATCACAAACAATACCCTAGACCTTGATACACCCTAACCCTATCAATCTTATTAATAACATTCATCAATGCAGCACATGTTCTTGAATTGCAGGAACCCTAATCTCATTAATCTCTTTCTCAAGATAATTAAATCCTAACCCTATATGTCTAATGGAAATCTCTTCCTCACTAGATGCATATAAAGATCGCATTAATGATCACAATTCCTCATAAAGATAAATTCTTGATGCAAAAGATTCATGTAATCTATCTCTAGATTTACATTCAAACCCTTCTACTCATGCTAGATCTTTCCTATTAATTAATCCTTCGATTCAATTAACAAGAATCATACAATAATCTAATATTGCACATATACTAGATTACAACAATCAAGCAACATGAATAGATCCAAGAACAAGAACTTCATTTAACAAATCAATTCAATCCACATTAGGGTTAGGGTTTCTCAAAATCTAAGGCATATAGATCTAAGCTTCCATTGTAAAATAATTGCAAATATAACCCATGGAAGAATAATCATAAAACATGATGATTACACCCTTTAACAAACAAATCTTGTGATGGAAAATTATTAGGAGTTCCTCTTCTTCTCGTATGTCTTCTTGCTCCTAGGGTTTCTTTTCTTCCCCCTTAGACTCCGTCAACAAAGAGTGGATTGGATCTATTTATAAAAGATGGATTTGTCTTCTACACGGGCATTCTACACAGGACGTGTTCGAGGCCGTGTTGCTTCCTCATGTTGGCTATTTCCTCGGATTTGTTACGAATTGGAGTCCTACACAAGCCCGATCACAGCCTGTGTTGCGAAGTCGTATGTTCCATAAAAGCATTCTGTCCATTCCTTATCTCTAATATAAGCATCCAACATAGCTCGTGTTGCTTCTTTATGTTCTTTACAATAGCTTGCTGTACATTTTTAAAGGCCAACACTAGCATTCAACACAGCTTGTGTTGAAATCTCATGTATGTTGAATTCTTCACTTTGCACTTTCTTCATCAAAACTTGTTGTAATTCGTCAAAACATCTCCATAATGCTTATTATCTCCTCTTAATCCTGAAATTAACATATTACTCAAATCAGTATCCTTTTCTACAATTATTCACATAAAAATCACTATAATATCATACTAAAACCATGTGAATAATTAGGGTATTTTGTACTTATCAGAACGCATGTGGGGTACACGCGCTGTACGTGGTCACACATATGGCGTATGTGAAAAGCACGAGATCACCTTCTTCCTTCCCCAGTCGTTGTTTTTTTTCGGGCATTTAGCTCACTTTGAGCTCATTTTTACCCATTTTCGATCTATATTTCATCCAATTGATTGAGGGATTTTGATGTAGACATTGGATACTTTATATATGAATCAAAAGGTTGTCCTAAAACCATCAATTTGACACTTGATTTTGGATTCAAAGTTCGCAAAAAACTCATTTTTTCGCTTAAAGCAAATTTTTTGAATTTTTGATTCGACCTACCCCATCTTCTAAAAATCCTGATCTAAACTTCTTATCCTTGTTCTAGAAGTTCATTTAGCTCAAGGATCACTAAACACCTTTGAGAAGCTCGGAATCACGCACTCTTCACTAGCCTTTTTTTAAAATAAATCCCACAAATTCGACTCCTAAACAGTATAAATAAGCGTCGAAATCATTGTTCAGGATCCAGAACTCAAAGAAACAATCAAAAACATCCAAAAAACTATCTTAGTTTTCTAATCAAGTTTGAGTGCTTTAGGGTTTGATTTCACATTTTTCCAATTACTTCCTATTGAAGCCAAATTGGAGCAAATCAAGGATATAGTTGGACTTAGAAGTGGTAAAAGCTTTAGCTAGTACCTTTTTCCTCAATCCAAAGCTTCTCCACGGACTCTGATCAATAACCACCATCGATTACCACTTATAAGAGCTTCAAACACCAGCCTTCGGCAACATTTGAGCCAATCTACCATCGTCAAAGCTCTCCTGGTACTCCAATGCTCCTGTCCGAAACACCCACGATCGCTTAAAGCCACCAGATTGACGGTTATGAACTCCGCCAGTTGCTTCCCCTACACAAACTAGATCTAACCCGAAACCCAACCCGTATCTAACCTAAAATTCGACTAGACCTAGAATCCAACTTGCGCATCCAACAAGGTAAGTTCGATTTTTTTTTCTTTTATTATTCTTATTATTATTTAAATAGCAAAAAAAGGGAATTTTTTCAAAATAATAAACCAAAAAATATACGTGTATAGTGTAGGCATATTAATATATATATAAAATATATATTGTGTGTGCATATTAATACATATAAATACGTAAATAGAAAATAAAAAAATTACTATATATATAAAGTTCCTTTTTTACACTTAGAAATCTTATTTTCTAAAAGTAAAAATAATAATAATTTGATAGTTTATAGGATTTTACATAAAAATTCATTTTTATAAAAATCTAAAAAGAGAAGAATTTAAAACACTAAAATCTACCAATAAATTAAAATTTTCTAAAAAGAACTACGTAATGTCTGATATCGATTAACGAGTACGTAGCCACCTTAAGGGCAAAATAAAAAATGAAAAAAATTATTATTCATTGTAAATTATGTAAGTCTTGATGATAAGTTGCAAATATCATAGTTTTTAAATTTGATTTATTTTTAGCACTAAAAGGATAAATTTTAAGTTATAAATTTTAAGTGGTAACCATATGATTTTAATAGGTTAGCCTCCGAATAAAAAACTTTCTAGTTTAAAATTTGGTTTTAAATCGATTTTTTCACAGACTAGTAGTTAAATTACGATTAACCAATACATTGATCCTAACTTATAATTTTTTCCCGATTTCGATTGGGTGGTGACTCCAAAATGTTTTTAAAAATTAAATTTCTTTAATTCCTAGTCGATGGTTTGTATTAGATGGGTTAAAGTTTGGTACAAATTGAATTAAAAGAAATCAAACCAGAAAATAAAAAATCCAGGCTCGACAATTATAATCCACTATTTATGGTGAAGATTTATGTAATCTACTAGTATTATCTAGTGAAAAAAAATTGTGTATCCCATTATTATTGATAGTGGAAGAATTATTTGTGTGGTGGTCTTATGGTTTTTTCCCGATTAGGGTTTTCCACATAAAATCCTGGTGTTGTTAGTTTTATTCTATAATTTCTATTTAATTTGTTGTTATCAGTATAGGCAAAAGGAAAAAATCATTGCGATCGTTTCCAGGTTATTGGGGATTTTTTTTCCCTAACAAGTAGTATCAGAACCCAAGGTTGAAAAAAAAAAACTAAGGTTTTGTCATTTTAATTGCAAGCCTGGCAGAATCATCAGATATGATGATTAAATTAAATTCATCAAATTATTCTATGTGGAAGTCTATGATGGAAGATCTGTTATATTATAAAGATCTGTATTTTCCTTTGGGTGGTGACAATGTGAAGCCAATAGATAAATATAATGCAAATTGGGCAATCATGCATAGAAAAACTATCGGTTATATCCAAAATAGGTTGATCATAGTGTATATCATCATATTGTTCAGAAAACCAGAGCTGATGTTCTATGGAAGACATTGGAGTCCATGTATGAGAGGCAGATCGCCTTGAATAAAACCTCCTTGATAAGGAGAGCGGTAAATCTATAATATAAAGATTGATCCAATATGACTGGGCACTTGAATGATTTTCAAGGCTTGGTGAATCAATTATCTGCTATGAAGCTTGTGCTTAAAGATAAGATTCAGGCACTTTTATGGTTGAGTACACTGCCTGAAAAGTTGGAAGACACTTATAATATCTGTTAGTAATTCTGCTCCAGATGGAAGTTCACCATTACAATGGTGAATGATAGCCTGATGAATGAAGAAGCCCAAAGAAAAAGATCTTAGCACGAGTTATGAGACTTGGGCATTGATAAGCTAGAAAGATGTGGTAGAAGCAAGAACAAAGGCTCAAATGATAAATCTGATAGATTTGATAAATCCAGGGGAAGATCTAAATCAAAAAGGAAAAATATTAAATGCTTTTTCCATGACAAGCCAGGGCATTTCAAGAGAGAATGTAGACTTTGGAAGAAAGAGCAGGATAAAGGTAAAGGTGAAGAAAAAAGATGAAGACATAACTACTCCAGTAGCAGGTGGTGAGATTGTTGTTGCTTGGGATGGAGATTCTGTTAACCTTGCTGGTCATGATAGTGACTAGGTTATTGATTCTAGTGCCTCATTTCATGTGATAGCACATGGTAAACTTTTCTCATCCTATATTGTTGGTGATTATGGTAATGTTAGGATTTGAAACAATGAAGCATCTAAAATTGTAAACATTGGAAATGTTGTTTCAGACACGCTCTAGTTATCCGCCTAAACCTTATATCTATAGGAAAACTTGTTGACGAAAGATATAATAGTCACTTTGGTGAAGGAAAATGGAAGCTCACCAATGGTTCTCTCATAGTGGCAAAAGGAAAGAAGAGTAATACCCTTTACTTAATATTAGCAAAATTAAGTAAAGGAGATGTAAATTTGACAAATGACGCTTCTATGGAGCTTTAGCATAAGCGGTTTGGTCACATGAGTGAGAAAGGGCTCCAAATGCTTGTTAAGAAACAACTTCTACCTAATGTAAAAGGTACTCCTCTGAAATCTTGCACTAATTGTCTTACTGGTAAATAACATAGAGTTATATTTCAGAGAAATCCACTTGCTAGGAAATCTCATATATTGGATTTGGTTCACACAGATGTGTTATATAAAAGATCGGTTAGTAGATGGTGCTCTTTATTTTGTCACATTCATTGATGATCACTTTAGAAAGTTGTGGACTTTTGCTTTGAAGTCCAAAGATCAGGTTCTAGATGTGTTTAAGCAATTCCACACCAGAGTTGGAAGAGAAACAGGAAGACGGTTCATATGTGTCTGAGCAGATAATAGTGGTGAATACAAAGGATAGTTTGAAGAATATTGCAGAGATCATGGGATTAAACTTGAGAGGACAATTCCAAAAACTCTACAGTAGAATGACATTATAGAGAGAATAAATTGCACTCATAGAGAGAGTGAAGTGCATGTTATCTCATGCCAAGTTGCCTAAATCATTTTGGGATAAAGCTATGAGAATAGCTATCGACTTGATAAATCTATCTCCCTCTTATGCTCTAGATGGAGATATCCCATAGAGAGTCTGGACAGCTAAAGCCATTTCTTATGAACACTTACCTGTGTTTGATTGTAGGGCATTTATGCATATTCTCAAAGATGAAAGAGCGAACTTGATGCAAATTCAAAACAGTGCATTTTTCTACGTTATGCACATGATGAGTATGAGTATAGATTATGGGATTCGGTTGGGAAGAAAATTGTCAAAAGCAGAGGTATGGTCTTTCTTGAAGACCAAACAATTGAAGATATTGAGAAGCGAGAAAAGACAAAATCCTCATGTAAGATCCCTACAAATGTAGATCCTGTGCCCTCACTTGAAGATTCTAATGATGGGAGAGATGTGGAAGATTCAGTTGAAGAGCCCTAAGAGCCTCATCAGCAGATTGAATTGAGGAGATCTTGAAGAGATAGAAGACCATCAATGATATATAGTCCAGATGAGTATGTCATGTTGACAAACGGGAGAGAGCCTTAATGTTATCAACAAACCATGTACATAAGTAGAAAAAGAATGGGTTAAACCCATGCAAGATGAGATGAAATCCTTATGTGAGAGCAAGACATATGATTTAGCGGAATTGCCAAAGGGCAAGAGACCTTTGAATAATAAATTGGTATACAGATTGAAGACTAATGAAAATATCTCACAACTAAGGTATAAGGCAAGATTGGTTGTGAAGGGGTTCAGTCAAAAGAAAAAAAGTTGATTTTTGATGAGATTTTCTCACCAGTGGTGAAGATGCCTTCCATTTGAGTTGTAATTAGTATTGCAACCAGTTTGAACCTGCAGGTTGAGCAACTGGATGTGAAGACGACATTCCTTCATGGTGACTTGGAGGAAGAAATCTATATGGAGCAGCCTAAGGGGTTCAAGGTTAAAGGGAAGGAGCAACTCGTTTGCAAATTGAAGAAGAGCTTGTATGGGCTGAAACAGGCTCAAAGGCAGTGGTATAAGCAATTTTACTCCTTCATGATTTATCAGGGTTAGACTAGGACTGCATCAGATCATTGTGTTTTCATGAAGAAATTTTTCATTAGTGAGTCCCTTATACTCTTATTTTATGTTGATGATTAGCTTATTGTTGGCCATGATGCCAAGTAGATTCAAGATCTGAAGAATGCACTGAATAAGTCTTTTGCCATGAAAGACTTAGGACACGCATACCAAATTCTCGGTATAAAAATTGTTCGTGATAGGAAGAGCTAGAAATTGTGGTTATCACAAGAGAGATACTTAGAAAAAGGTGCTGGAGAGATTCAACATGAGTAAGGCAAAACCTATTTGTTCTCCCATTGTAAGTCACTTTAAACTTAATTCTCAACAGTGTCCTAAAAGTGAGGTAAACAAAAAAGACATGAAGAAGATATCGTATGCTTTAGCTCTAGGTAGTTTAATATCTGCTATGGTGTGCTCTAGACTGGATATTGCTCATACTATTGGTTTAGTTAGCCGCTATCTCTCGAACCTAGGAAAAGAGCATTAGACTGTTGTTAAATGGATTCTCAGCTATCTCAAGGGCACTTCCAGGTCAAGTTTGTACTTTAGTGGTAGCAAACCTATATTAGAAGGGTTTTCAAATATTGATATGGCCGGAGATCTTAATTCCAGGAAATCCACTTCAGGTAATCTAATTACTTATGCAATGGAAGCAGTGTCTTGGCAATCTAAGTTTCAAAAATCTGTTACACTATCCACCACTGAAGTAGAATATATTGATGTGATTGAAGCTTGTAAGGAAGTCTTGAGGATGAAGAAGTTTTTAGAAGAATTGGGTCAAGAGCAAGAAGACTTGATAGTGTTTTATGAGTTATGACAGCCAGAGTGTTATACATCTTAGTAAGAATCATACATTTCATTCCAAATCCAAACACATTGATATTAAGTATCATTGGATTCGAGATGTATTGAAATCAAAGCTTCCGAAGCTAGAGAAAATCCATACTAATGAAAACAGTTTAGATATGATGACTAAAGCTCTACCTAAAAACAAACTTAGTTGTTGCAGACAGACAACAAGTGTGGTGGAACCCTTAGATATGAGTTGAAGGGAGAGTTTGTTGATTTATAGATCCAACCCATACGGGTCTATATCCAAGGAAATACTAAGTATATTGCATATATTTAGAAGGAGACTTAAGAAAATAAGGAGATTTGTGCAAACAAAGGAGATTCAACACTGTACGCTGGCCATAAAAGGATTAAGGCCGCCGACCTTTAATGATTTTTTACCCAGCCTTTGAATTGGAGAATTTTTGCCTAGAGCTGTGGTTGGGCAAGGCTGATGTTAAAGCCATTAGCCTAGAAGGATACACTACCGGTGTAGGCTGAAAAGCTGCCGACCTTTAGCCAGTGTTGAAATCTTTGAAGTCTAAAGTTAGCAGCCTTGATTTAATTTTTTGTCAGCTTATGTTGTTTGCAACTCCTCCTTTTGTTGTTTCATATAAATATTTCTTATTTTGTCTTAGGGTATTACTTTACCATCCAAAAAACCTAAAAAGAGCTCTAGAGAGACAGAGGCTTGATTTTGTTGATTGTAATCCACCATTTGTGTTGAAGATTTGTGTGATCCATTAGTATTATCTGGTGAAGAAAAATTGTATATACCATTATTATTGATAGTGGAAAAATTATTTGTACAGCGGTCCCATAGTTTTTCCCCAATTAGGGTTTCCACGTAAAATCCTGGTATTATTATTTTTATTCTATAATTTTTGTTTAATTTGTTGTGATCACTACAGGCAAGAAGAAAAAATCATTGTGACCATTTCTAAGTTAGTGGGGATTTTTTTCCTAACATAAGATATATTAATATTCATTTTCAGTAATGGATATAGAAGTTTAAATTTATGAGGGAGTAAACATTTGTCACTATTTTAAGCGGGTTTATGTCACTTCGTTATTAGGGCATGCTCTTGGGTCAATATCACTTTTTTTTTCTTTACCTTTGTTGGCTAAAATAATTTACTTTAATTTGAATGTCATTTCATTGGATTCTACATTTCTAGCCAATGTAACATAAGATAACACGGTAATTATAAGCATTATCATTGTTGTTTATCTTTGTTTCTCTCTAGACAATTCCTCCTATTATTGTCATGCTAACCACACGCATTACAAAATGATCTAATAGGCTCCCCACAAATATCCATTTCATTTTGAAATCGCTTCTATCGAAGCTTCTCAAGTAGACAATCCCTTGTTTGATCTGACAAGGGATGCCATACTGGGATGTCAAGGGATGTCCAATTGGTCCTGTTTATGAGGGCATGAAGAACTGGCTATAAAATGCATGTGATTTTTCCAAGTAAACCAATAACCAGCAAAGGGAACAATGTCGATATAGAATATTTTCTTAACCAATGCAGCAACGAGGCAAGTTTCTAGCATCTTTGGTATACGCATTATAACTCTTAGCTATATTAGTAATCCCAATGTCAAATCAAACATCCTCATCATATGCTAAAGTTACATCTCTAGAGATGTAAGTCTTTAAAATATCTTTGCATTTGTGAGATTGCTTGGCCGCATCATAGTACCCTTGGAACTTTCTTGGCTGCAATTGATAAGTTGTTTTCTTTAAGAAATTATTACATTCTTAGCTCTTGACCTTTCAGTTGAAATTCTTTATCATGTGTTGGATACACCAATGCTAAGGGTTGGCCCTTAGCCAAACTGTATCCACAACATCTATATGCATGCATGGTGCATGGTAGTCTGATATTAGGCAAATGTTAGTACAATCCTTTTACCACATGATTGAGCAGCATATTTAGAAACCATGCCCATGTATCTTTTACTTCTTCATCTACCAGAGCCTATGTTGTTAGCATGATATGGTTGTCATCATCCATTGTGGTTGCTACAAGTAACTTGCGCTTGCACTTCCCATATAGGAAGGTGCCATCAAGGATGATTATTGATCTAAAATAATTAAATTAAATGGTTAGTAATTCCAAAAATTAAATGAAACAAAATAAGTTTAAGTTTGTATTTGCAAGCTTATAATAAGCAAATGCCTCAATGTAAGGTTCGAATGCCCAAAAGAGCTTATATAAGAAAACATGCCTGAAGTATCAGACCTTATAGTTCTACTCTCGAATTTAGTTTTTGGTTTGGCCTCTTGTATAACTGATAGAAGGTGATAGAGCTCAGCATATGATTCCTTCCAACCACCATGAACTTGTTTAATAGCCTTGAGCTTTACCTCCCTAATCCTTTTTATATGGACGTTGATCTAAAATAGCTTGCAGATGGATGCTTGTAGATCATATGCCTTAATTGCAGGGTAATTTTAGACCTCACCAATGACATATCTAAACAGGATGGTCGAATAGAGTAGGGGGTAGGGGTGATCTTATGTGACAACTACATTAACAAGTATGTGGTCCCTCAAACCTAGTAATCCAAAAGCATCTGCCATGGTTCTTTGAGCACGCTCTTAAGTTTTCACTTAAAACCCCTAGCACATGTAGTATACTTAATTGACCGCACCTTTTTGTTTGACTCAACGACATCTTAGTAACGTTGTTTTTGTTATTGTGCATCTCTATGCTTGTATGAAGGATCTTTGGTCTCGAATCACATACTAACTTTAAGTTCATCACTGAAGCTCCAATGGTCATCGTGAAGTTGTTGTTCATCTTTAGAAGTTCCATACTTGCTACCTATACTCTCTTTGAAGAAAGAAAAACGAGCTCTAAACTACAACTACATCCACAATTCTTGAAGTTAACATTCGATGCCAATCATTCATGTTATATGAGCCATAAGGCTCACCAAGTGTTTAGATCCACTATTCAGTCTTATCACTATCATCATCATGGTGTTCATCATTTAAATCGTGAGACGAAGTGTTAGCATATAGTTCTGTTTCATTATCATCAACCCTATTCGGTTTAGGTGATGTAGAACCAGACACCTGAGGCTAATTATGAAAATATTACTTGCATTAGGCAAATACTAAGGTTGGGAGGAGGGGGTAAATTGAGTATTAATCCAATTTTAACTAGTATTGTGATTTTTATAAAATATTCAAAATGCAAGGAATAGATGAATGAAAACTATAACAAAGTTAAAGTGATGAAATTAAATGAGAGAAAAGGGTAAGAAGATCAAGTCTAGATTTTTAATGTAGAGTTCGTTTCGCCTCCCAGTCTCCATGACCACTTAATGCTTCCAATGAGGACTCTGTATACACTTTATTAATTACACTAATCTCAATGCTCAAAGAGCTAAAACAAGTACTTCATTCTATGAGTTTAAGCATAGTGATTTTACAATAATTTGCAAGTGAGTTTTTTAAGCACTACGCTCTTTTTCTTTCTAAAAATAAGCAACGTAATGTGTAAGATGATAAATGCTAAAGACGTTAATACTTTTGTTAGATAGTAAATGAAAGCTCAAAAGTTAGTTGAAAAATCTAAACCACAAGCTCATTATGTGACTTTAACATTTCGGATGTTAGAAATGAATCCTTGATTAAGATTGTTAGTCCCAAATATGTAACCAAGAATGGAGGGTTTAATCGATTATGTTCAAAAATTAAAACTTTTTCTATCATATTTGAAAAACCCCTTGATTACTTACCTCAATTGGTTGTGATCTTGATGTTGCAATCTAACCAATTAAAATAGTTTAAAAAGGATGGGCAAAAAATAAAATAGAAAGAGGGAAAAGAAAGCTAATACAGCGATATATAGTGGTTTAGCCTTGTGCCTAAATCTACTCTTCCAGCTTCAAGTCGGTGATCTCATATTCTACATGGGTATATTTCACTAATCTGATAAAAAATTTGTTTACAAGTAGTCCACAATTCAACTCTACTCAGCCTCTTAAGCTTCACCTTAGCTATCACTTACTATAGAGTTTTACTTGTAATACAACTCAAAAGAAGAATACGCTATAGAACCTTCTCTAAACAATGGAATAAGTAAAGATTTGAATAAAGTTACATCAAGAATATGAGTACACAAAAATATATCAAAGTCTGCAATAGTATATATTTTTAATAGCTCTATTTTATGATTTGAATCCTTCGTATATATACTATTTTTCTCCAATAGTCATGGACTTTTTGTTGCTAGATGTGAAGATAATTTTCTTGTTTGATATTTTGGATATAATCTTGATCTCCCTTATCTTGAAGTTGTTTTCGAATTTAGAAAAAATTCATTGTGAATTGCACCTTGATCTTCTACAAAGAGTCTGACCTTGAAAAATCTATCTAAACTTGAATAGGATATCCCACAAAAATAAGAGAACGTTTCGCAATTGCTATTATCTTCAAAATCCTCTAACTTCAGATTAATTTCAAATTTAAAATAGTCGTTCCTGATATGCATCTCATAGCTGATCTTATCTTTAACTTATGTAGTCTTAGATAAAGCTTGTGTGAAAGCAATCTTCAATAGTTTAAAAATGTCCCTTAAAGATAGCAAAGATGCAGTCGTGATCTCTATCTTCTTGGAAACAGCTTTTTTTTTTTAACTTTAATAAATCTTATCCTCTATCTTCATATCTTCATGAGCTTCATTGAGCTAAACATCTGGAGTGTACATAAATCTGATAAACAGGAAGTACAACAGCTTCTATTTAATTTAAAAATTGCAGAAACCTTTGTGCTTGAGTAGAACTTGACATATTTGTAATCATACTTAGTAGAACATATGAATACGTTATCCAAATGCATTCATCTTTTAGAGCTGGGCCTTGAAAACTTGCTTAAAGAAGATTTGAATCACGTTCTGATCAATCTGTGATGAACTTGTAAACTTTTCTTGATATATTGATACTCTTTTAATTCCCTTTGGGTAGCTTTTTCTTTGATTTTCTAGTATACTCTCTAGAGTTCCTTCTGGGTAGAAATCAACTTGTTCTATTCTTCTAGTATAGTTTCCGGAGTTCATTTTAGGTTATCCTCATCTATTAACATACTTATCGTTGAACACTATATATAATCCTCTATGTAACCAAATACTTATTTATTTCTTTAACATTTTATTCACTGCACACTTAATAAATTCATTAGTAATTATTTTATTCTTTTGCTATCATCAAAATTACTCTACAAAGAACTTAACAAAAATCTTGCATTAATTGCTCTCCAATGGTAGTAAACAAACATAAAGAGTCTGGACTCATCGTAAGTGGTTTAGATTACTTTGGATGCTCTTAAAATTACTTTTAGCTTCTTTTGTTCTTCAAAGTATCTAACCTCTATGTGATCTAGACTCTTTGTATGTGATCTGGATTATTTAGAGCTTTAATATTCTAAAAACATCAAGTAGTCTAAACTACTAGGCATAAGCTCTTATTCATCTTCTTCAACTGGTTCGGACTTGTTATGTCACCCTGAACAAAAAGAGTTAAAAGAACTTTGCATAAGTCTATATCATTATAACTTGATCTAGACCATTGTGCATTTAAGCTTTATAAATATATGTTTAAGGATAATCATCTTTTATAAATTAATTTCATTCATTTGATCACTTATGTATGGGCATCCATAAGCCCTCGTTTTCTTAGCAAACCGGACTCGATTTCGAAAATCGAAACCCTAAAAGAATACCCTAGGGCTAGTTTGGACCTATAAACCCTAAGTCCGATAATACTAAGAATGAAACCCCGAAACAATAAAAAAATGACTTAGCTTTAGATTATAAGCCTGAATAATATATCAAAACATAAAAAGATCATATTTTAGAGAAATTCATTCTTTTCGAACCCGATCGGAACCTGTTCTGTAAAACAGGTCCTTAGGACTCGAAAATAGAAAAATATTATATAGGACTCTTTAGAATCGAAATTTAATAAGGAATTCAAAAATATAATTATAAGAATTTTTTTGTTTATAAAAATCACAGTTATAGCCTTTTTTTCATATTTTCATTATTATCGGTAATTTAATTGTCTAATCTACCTTTTGATTTCTAATCATATTATTCACAAGTACAACCAACTCATGCCTATCCTTACATCCTTACAATCTAACCTTAGCTCATTACATCATATTTCTTACATTTACTTTTCCAACGCATTTTATTACTTAAATTACTTCTTAAATTTGAGTTTTATTATACAAAACAAATCACACAACTCTCTCTCTCTCCCATTTACGACTCGTGTAGGAGAGCGTGTATGTTTACTTTGCTACTGAGGAGTCACGAGTCAAGCTACACGGCCGTGTAGCACGGGTCGTGTACACTCTCCATCCTTGCATTTCGCGCACGGGTATTAATCTCTCATTCCATTGCATTTCCCATTCCTACACAACACGACACAACACTACACTCCTCTCACTCCATTACACAATTACTCCATTACACAACCACACCATTACACATCAAGGACTCACGATCGGGATCACCATCATCAACGAAGGTATGATTTAACTTCTTCCTATTCCTCATTGCATGTTCTTTATTAGTTCATTTAGCTATGCGAAAGTTGTGGAGTTTTGGAGATTTGCGAAGTTGCGACAAATATGGGTGAAGCATGATTTTGTTGTTGGTGGATGCGTGTTGTTGATGATCATCTTTGAAATGCTAGTTATGTTTTCCTTTGCTCTAATCATGCATGGTTTTCACGCACAAATTGCATTTCTAGGGTTCATGTGAGATTTTTAATTGGAAAGAAAAATTGGGGCTTTTGTGTTTTTAGTGCAATTAGATCATTCTAATATACAATGCACATGTTAAATTGGAGAAATTCTTGCTAGGTCATCCTAATCGCAATTCTAGGGTTTGTTTTGTGCGAAAATTGGGATTTGAAGGAAAATTGGTTGAAATTTTGGTAATTGAAGTTGGCTTATTGTTTTAGTGACAACCATGATTTTCAACACGAGTTCTTACACGAGTGATTTTCCCGCGTTCGTGTTGATTTTAAAATTTTACAAATTTTTTTTGGTTGTACACTACCCCTACACTAGTCGTGTACAATGACTAGTGTACACACAGCTTCAATGCTTTCGCACACTTGTTCCGCTTTGTTCTCCTTGTTCTTAATATTGCTTCTCATGATCTATATGACTTCTTGTGCAACAATTTTGAGTTATTGTATCTCTTTTTATACTAAAATTTGTTCTCTCATTTGTATGTAGGATGGCAAGAACAAAAGAAGTAAGTAAGAAGTCTAAATCCTCTCAATCTACTTCAACACCACCTTCAAAGAAAAGAAAAGTCTCACAAGCTAAAAAGGCTAGTCCACTATTGTCTGATCAACTATGGAGCAAGGCTAGGAAAACTAGTTGGACAAGAAGCCTTTTGGAGCTCACAAGTATGTAAATTGGTCATGCTTGATGAATATGGTAAGGAGCAACGGATTCGTGAGCTCTTGTCTTTGGGACCATGGGAGGAACTGTTTGCTATTAGGACTCCTGCTTATAGGAGTATCACTTTGGAGGTGCTTACAACTTTAAGACATGAGGAGGAGGGATAGATCCATCGATGAAGATATGTTGTCATTTCAAGCTTTTGGGAAAGTGTACAAGATTACTTTAGCTCAGTTCTGTCAGTATATGGGTTTGTACACTCAAGAGGAAATTACATCATCTGAGTTTCATTCTTTACCAGTGGGTCTACCCCGAACAGTGGAGCCCAAGATTACTGGCAGGAGTTGTGTGATTGCGCTATTCGGTATAAGCCATCTAGATCTAAAGCGTCTGCCATGGTAAGTGATGATTACAAGATTATTCACCACCTTTTATCTCATACGATTGGTGCCAGAAAAAGTAGTAAGGAGTGGTGAATAACTTTGAGCTGAGCTATTTATATAGCATTGATAAGAGACGCAAGATCAATGTTGGGATTGAATTAGCACTTTTTCTCATTCGCAAGCTACTGACACCCGGACGAAGGGAATTTTTTGTGGAGGTTATATCACTAAGCTGCTCATGGGGATGGAGATTTGGAAGGACCCGTCACCTACTGATGTTAAGGTTGATATTAAACCTGTTCTGGATGGGCCCTTCAGACATTGGGGACTTAAGAAGATACATATGGGGCAGAGTTCTTCTAGAGAATATACTACACCTCCTCGACCTACCACGAGCGATCCAGCTGGCTCTCTTAGGGGATCATCTGGTGGGTCTGATATGCTGTTGTCCAGACAAGAGTTCGAGGCGGCGGAGAGACGGCATGAGAAAGAAAGATTAAAGAATAAGAAATTTAGGAAAGCCGTTTGGAGTTTTCTCCAAACACTTGCTGGGTGTTTCTCCCCACCACCTAGGAATCTCCCGACTTATGAGTCCTCACCTGAGAGGATTATTTCTGAGGAAACTCCACAACCTAGGGTGTATCAAAGGAAAGGAAAAGCTCCAATTGTTGCTGAGCAATTAACTTCTGAAGAAGAAGCGGTTGCTACTTCTGTAATGAGGAGGAAACTGATGATAATGAGGAGGATATCAATGAAGAAGAGGATGAGAATGAGGATGATGATGAAGATGATGACGATGATGATGATGAGGATGACGAAGATGATGCAGATGATGATGAGGAGGGGGATAAGTGATGTACCCTCGCTGGATTTGATTTGATTTGATATATCCATTTGTTTTCTTTTAGACTTTCTATCTGATGGTCTGTTCTTATTGAGATCCCCTTGTGGGAAGACTCTTTTGCTGCTGGTTTATAATGTTGATGATGGATGTTTAGGATAGGTTAACTTTTTCTTTTTGTTTTGATTTTTTTTTAGGTCAAGCTGGCTCAATTTTGTTTAGGGTTCACGAACCTTTACTTCTGATGGTGCTGCAGTCAGCTATTATCCTGGAAACTGCTTTCATATGGGGAAGTTCTTATCTTTATTCCTTTATTTCTTCTTTTCCTACTTTGCATTGCATTGTGAGACATTGGGGACACTGTCTCAATTAAGTGTGGGGAAGGGTATTCTGAAAGGAATATATTTGGGTCTTGATAGATATTGCATGTACTTGATTGATCATATTATATTGTTGATGAATTCCCCCACTTACAAGTTTGCAAATGTTCTTGGCAGTTGAATATTAAGATAAATCTTGAAAATATACTCTTTAAAATTATTTGAATTAGCATTCAATTTAAAGTAAAAGCGACTTACATAGTACCTTACTCACCTATTTTGTAGTTGGTATACTTGGTTAAAATTTTGGATAAAATCTAGGTGGGGTAATCTTACTTGCTATTTAACAATGGAATTTAGAGTTTAGAAGTGGTTGAAGTCCTTAGTTGAAAGTTAAACGGTTATGTTTTTAAGCTTGTTGATTTGTATATTTTCTTTTCAAAAATTTTGAGAGCCCTCTTAATATTTTGTGAAAGAGCATATGATGTTTATCACATGGTGATCCTTTATTAATAACTTCTTTGAATTGAAAAAAAAAAAAAAAAGAAAAGAAGAGAACACAATCTTTACTCCAATGACTCAAGCAATTGAGTTATGAGTATTCTGAACTTGAATGTTAGAGTGAGGAAGAGTTCGATGGGGTCCCTTTAAAACCTGGTTACTTGGGTGATGAGCCCGGGATATACCGACTCAATGAACTCACTATAACGAGAAGGGAGGAAATGAAAAAGTTCATTATATGAGCTTTGAACAAATAATAAGAGCTGAAAAGATACGGGCTACACCCCGTCCAAAGGAAATTCCTTTGAAGGCTATAAAAAAAAAAAAAGAGAGAAATTCAAAGAGATTTAAAATGAAGGAGAAAATCCAAGGGAAAAACAGATGCAATTACTTTCATTTTATATTATTGTGCTTAGAGAAGTGGGTGAAAAGTTTATATACTTGTTAACAGGTGGTGAAGTATAACTGGGTCTCTTTTGCTATTGTTTGACTTTGTAATTACTTTGTAACTCTGGAATCTACTTTTAAATGGTGAGGGTAAAGTTTGATTTACCTGGATTAATCTTAAAATTTTGATTTTAGTATGCTAATTACATTTATACGGTAGGTTTGAGCAATAGGTACAAAGTGAGTCGCTATGGTCTAAAAGAATTGATGAATGTTAAGTGAACTCCGAATTTATGAAGAATTCATGGTATATTTGATGATGGATTTTCTTTATTCTTTGTTGTTTACTTGAGGACAAGCAAACGATTAAGTGTGGGGAAGTTTGATAAGTGTTTTAAGACCCTCATTATTTGTGCATTATTGAGCATATTTTATATGCTATTTAAGTAAGTCATTAAAGGAAAGAACTTTTATTGGGTTAATTACTTGTTTCAGGGATGATTATGGAATAATGAAGCTTTTTAAGAGATTCATCATGAAAGAAACCAAGTTATTGAAGGATTATGGAGCCTAGATGAAGTTACTGGTCATACACTAGTAATTATACACTACTAGTGTAGATTTGGAGGATAAACTTGAAGAAAAATCAGCTTTTTCAATGTACACGACCCAGGATACACGGGTAGTGTAGGATGAGTAGTGTACACATGACATCAAAGGAAAATGCGCTGGAATTATGTTGTACACGCCCCGAGCTACACGAGTCGTGTAGAGTACCTGTGTATGTGCAATTTTGTATAAATACAGCCTCCTTTCATTGTTTGAAAAGAGGGAGATTCAGATATCATTTTCTAACCCTAAGTTCGTCCTTTGGAGAGCTTTTCAAGGAGAATTGACGGCACAACCATCCAGAATCACAACAATTGTTTCAAAAGGGGGTTTTTGTTATTATGATTCATTTAAACTCTTCTAGATCTATTGTTCTTATAGTTTATCATATGGAAGAGTAGATTTGTATGCCCTAGGTTTTGTGAAACCCTAACTCATGTTCTGAATTGTTATCAATTGATGAAAAGTTTTGATCTTGAATTCATTCATGTGATTTAATTGTCTTGTAATAATTTTCTGGCCAGGATTATTGCTTGTTTGATTCTTATTAGTTAGAAAGAGATTTCAACTAATAGGATAGATCTTACATGAATGATAAATTTGCGTGTTTCACCTAGACATAGGGAGGCTTCGAATTTCTGCTATAAAGATTAAATCTTTATTTAGGGTTTGTGAGTTTTATGCAATTTTACATTGGTGTGAGTGAAGGAAGAGATTCCCATTTTCTCATGTAAGATTAGGAATCAATTGACTTGAAGAGAGTAATTGGTTTAATTTAGAAACCCCGCAGTTCAAGATTTGATTTTTCATCAGTTAATCTTATCATAAGTATTAAGGGTTAGGGTGGATCAAAACTAGGGGCATTGTTGTGAATTGAATTAAATTAAGGAAAGCTCTCATATTCTATAATTAGGGTTTGTCAATTATTAACATAATTAGTCATTAGGGTTAATACAATCTTTTGATAATTTAGACTAGATAGTAGTGAAAGGGTATTACTAGTAATTGCCCATAGATCCTTAGGACGACATTCGAGTTAATTTATATACTACAAGATAGGTGCGCTGCCTTGTGTGGATTTGAATTAATTGGATTATAAATTTTATACTTGGTGATCATACACACATCAAGATTACTACGACTAGAGACCGGTGTCCATGGCCGAGTGAGTTGTGCATCCTATTTACTATTTCGTATTGTGCTTGTAGATTATGGGTCTGTTTGGATTGTCTGTTTTTCATCTGTATCTGTATCTGTATCTTTTTTAAAATGATATGTGTAAATATATCCGATTTATATCTAAATTTTATCTATATTTGTTCTATTTGATCTTTTGATGAGAACTGTCAACTTTTTTTTTTTATCTATATCTATTTCTTGATAAATAATTTGTTAGCAAAAATTTTGAAAAATTGTATGTATCTGCCGGAAAAAGCCAAAACAAACAGACCAATAGTTGCACTAGAATGATAGGTAAAGATAAAAATTAGAAATGCATGATGGGTAAATATTGGATCATGTATGCTATCTTGATGTGTTGAGAAAAATGTGCTAAGAATATTGAAACCGGGTGATAAATTGATGTATATTTATATGCCATTATTACGAGTGTCTGCTAATTGATTGGTCACCTATGAAATCGAATTAACGATTATTCAGACTAACAAGTAATATGGACATAATCACTTCACGATGGGGATGGAGCATTTAATCATGGTTGGCTCTCCGTGATCCATAAAACGGTATAGTTGATGGGTTGCCCATAAGCCATAAAACGATACAATTGATTGGTCGTCCATGAGCCATAAAACGGTATGGTTGATTGGTTGCCCATGAGCCATAAAATGGTACAGTTGATTGGTTTCCCGTGAGCCATAAAATGGTACAGTTGATTGGTTGCCAGTGAGCCATAAACTGGAACAGAAATTCAAAGTAGTACTGTAGGATTCGTTAATATGCTAACCCCAAATGGAGGACATAAATCCATTCAACATATGATTTTCGGTTGATCATATGTCTTGTTTGCCCATGTAGTTGTTGCATTTCATATGAATGATTAATTAACTTGCGTGTATGTATGTAATTGTGGGATATGTGTATTCTGGAAGTATTTACTCACTAAGCTAGCATAGCTTATACCCCCATAGCTTCTTTTTGATGCAGTTCTCATACCTTTGGTTGCGTCCTTGGACTTGGTTAAATCAGGTAATGTGAAGTTAGGAGTTTTCTTTAGAAGTTTATGATCAGCTTTGTATAGACTTCCATAGGAAACCTTAAATGCTCGGGTTGTTATTAAAAATTAATACCTGGACTAATTATTATTTTGTAGGGGAATGCCTCTTAGTATTTTGTAAATGATCCTGAGATATCTGTGGTTTATATTTTTATGCATATTTTATTAAATTAAACTATCTATCTCTAATTACGTATGTATTCTATTGTCGTAAGGGAATGCCCTGTATCTAATACAAGACTTTTGAATAACTGTGGTAGTGATTCCTAAGTCTCGTTTAGCATGGGGTGGACTATTACGTTTAGGGTAATCTTTGGGACATGACAGCATCAATTTGGTTTGGTTTAAGTTCTATAGTTGCAATTTTAGATAGATTACTAAAATATGCCAATTTAGTTTGGAACGAAGTTAATTTTGATTTATAGTTTTGTCTCATCAAAATCAAGGAAAAGCCTTTTGGCTCAACAGATGACCACCAACTCCTAAGGTTATAAGAAAAACTCATGATATGTTCACTTGATTTTCCACTAGGCATCTGGATCTAGTATCCTATGCTAAATTGCCCTCATTTACACTTAGTAATTCATTTTCATATATCTCCAAAATGGGCCAGCGCTGAATTATGTGTAAGCCTTAGCATCTACTGCACAAGATGGTCATCTTTCATAGACACAACTTCATAATAGACATCACTATTCCCGAAGAAACTCTATGAAACAACTTAACCTTATGAGTCTGCCTACTTATTTTAAGATGACTGCATATTACAACCATAAGTTGCTCGTAATTTGTATGTCTATATATAGTAACCATGGTTGTCGGATGCTTACCATATATACCGTATCACTTCCTTCCACTCAGTTTTCATAAGCATAACAAATAATCCTATAGAAACTAAGTAACACCTAGGAAAAGCGGACTATGCCTAATATCGAATTGCTATCAAAACTTAATGCCTAAATCATGCACAACAACAAATACAAACATACAACAATAATAAAGAGATAGGGAAAGGAAAGTTTGTACTGCGATTGTAACATGGAGTTTGATCCACCTTCTAATCTCTACGGTCTACACAAATGCCTCCTCCAATAAAGGATTTCACCATTTTGTTCAATCAACAAAATTTACATCAATAGAGGACTTCAACACAGCAACAACATAATTGCTTGAGTTGAGTCTTCAAGAGAAATTCTCAAACACACTAGACTCAACTCAAGACTTCACTAATTCACACTTACAATTACTTAAGTAATGCTTTACAAGATATAGCAAGATACAAGAACACTAACATTACTTAACTCTCTTTCTCACAATACAAATTATACACAAATTGCTTTTAAAGGATTTACAATATTTTTGTATACAAAAAATTAACTCAATCATCAACAAAAAACTTAACATTTTCTATTTATGGTTTCTCAAAAAGCCAAGTTGTTTCTTCCCAAATCTCTCTCTAATGATTGGATTAAAAATTTCCAATGCTAGTTTTTAGCCGTACTGGTGAGCTAGTACAAAACCTACTAGCTTACTAGTGTAAGTTGCGATCGCACTCTTGCTCGCGATTTCTTCAAATCCTAGAAGAATGTTATCTCGTTGAGAAAAATTGTATTGGTGAGCAGGTCCAAAATCCTATCGGCTCACTAGTGCAATGTTAACTTACACAAATATGCTAAAAACAAAACACAAAATACAAACATATACAAATTTTTCACATATTGCTCATCAAACTTGTTTAACCAATTAAGTGTAACTTAACATAGTTAAGTGGTTAATTGTGCATCTAATTTCCTCATCAAAACACACATTGAACATACAAGTTCAACAAATCCTAATGTCTTCTATATTTTCCCTTACACAACTAATATTAACATGGCCAATAAATCAAAGACAATTTAACAATGCAAATGCTTACATTTAAGAGAATAATGTTTTGAGAGCCACTTACTTTACCTAAGTTTACCACCTAAATTTTATACTTATCTTGGGTTTGATCAAGAAGCAAACTGTCATTTGATCAAATTTCACACTCATTCTAGCTCATCATTTATATAAGGGGAAATTTTCAAATACCCACCTAAACTTTTACTTAGGGTTGGATTCACACTTGAGATTTTTAAAGTGCACATTTTGATCCTTTAAATTTTTAAAAATTAGCACAATTAAAGACATTTTAAGGTTTTTTGTTAAAACAAAACGGAAGGGGTTGCAAATTATCCCCTTGAACTTTCACTTTTATGAGGATTAACTCCTCAAGTTTTCACTTATGTGTGGAATTACCCCTCCAAATCCATGGAAAACTTTAACCATTCTTGACTGTGTCGAATGTTGAAAGTTTAGAGGGTGAATCCACACATTGATAAAAGTTTAGAAGGGTGATTTGCAATTTTTCCTTAATATAATAGTGTTGTAATCTATCGTTCATAAATAGTAAATAATAGTTGTTCGTTGATGTGTGATCATTAATCTTTATAAAATATTTTCTTTTTTTTAAAAAATTTTTTTGCCATATTTTGTAAAATATTTTTAATAAGAGGATTCATTATGAATCTAGCCATTATGTGTTCCAAATACAAATAAACTTAATAGTGATTTGACATATGATGAGAATGAAGTAACTAAAGTCATCATACAAACATCTTCATTCTATCAATATTTGACTATTCCTTATAAGATTTTTCACTCCATTAAAGGAACACATGTCAACGGATCTTTGTGGGTCCTAAAATGGTGATTAGAACAATGTATGGACATTCAATGTCAAATAAGAAAAAACCATCCTACTATTAACCCTTTACATAGACTTTCACTTCACAAAATGCTCCGATTGGTTTCATTGCAATGTATGCAAGAGGAGGACCACTCATAATGCCTTAGTCATTTGCAATTTAAACCCCACACCAAATAATAGATATGGCTGAACCACAATTTGCAATCACAAAAAAATTTCTTCTTAGGCATTTTATCGAATAGATTATGGGCATGCTAAGTTCATGCTTGTGAAAGATGGAAAAATTAGAGAACAACAAAAAACAATAAGCATGTACGAAAAAAACTTCAACCATCGAGTAACTCTCACATCATGAGAAAGCAAAAAGAAAAAAAATACATTGACACAAAAAGAGATTACTTATTGTGCACTTTGCAAGTTAGGGTTTATTGATTTTAGACAAATAACTGTAAAAATCGAAGCTCCAGTATGTAAGAATATGCATGTAAGTTGTAATTCGTTGGAGTCTTTAGTTAAAATCAACCTTGGAATTGTTTTGGAGTTATGTGGATTTTGGATTAAAAGAAAATGGAGGGAGATGATGAAAAAAAAAAAAGGGATAAAGAGGGATTTTAGTGTTTATATGATTTCATGCACTATATTAAAATCATGTATTGAAGACAAGATTTAGTACAAATACAAAATTGTATATTAAAGACACGATTTCAAGTGTCTTATTTTTGTTTTTTTTTTTCCTTGACACAACCTATTTTTGTAATTTTTTTAATAAAAATTATATTTTTATTTTCGCATTTCCTTAAATTAGTAAATGCAAATGATAAACTTTTTAGCTATAATATTATATCCTTGTGATTTAAAAAAAATTATAACCTTCAAAATATTCTAATATTTGATATATTTACAATGTATGTATATATATTATATTTATAAAAATTCTTTGAACTTTTATGCAAAGACATTACCATAGGTCAACTTCAAATTGGGAACTGATTTGACCCATTATCGGTAGTTCTTGAACCGGGAATTGACTTAGGAATGGTCGGTCCGAACCAGTAAGGACCCGACAGTTTTGGCGTGTTCTTACGATTCTGCCTTCAAAAACCGCCTGACCTGATGGTTTTGGAACCATTAGTTTAAGAACCAATTGAGAATCGATAATTCTTGCTGTTCTACATCACAAAATTAAAAAAAAAGAAAGAAAAAAAGAAAATTATAAAAAAATTGTAATTAAAAAAAATTTAAAACTATTTCGCATGAATAATATAAAATTTATTTCTTATTCATGATATTTAATGTGTTGTCATTAACAACATAAGTAATAAATATATTTGAAATCATATGTTGGTAAGTTTATGTAGACTTCTAACCAAAGTTGAATTTTTTTCTTAACAATGTGCGATTTGTTTTTATGTTGTTGGCACTTATTTGTATGTTTAATATTTTATAGTATCACATTGCTAATATGATAATTAAAAAGTGTAAGTAATTGTATATAAATAAATACATAATTGTAAAATTTATTTTAACTAATGGGCTATAAACAATTATTGTTAGGCTCAATATTTTTTCGATTTAAAAATTTATTTTGAATTTTTTCTTATTTAGGTTAAGTAAATTATTTAATTGATTTTTTTATTTTAGGATCCTCGATTCCTCTAGAACTAGAACCGAACCATGAGAACTAGCGGTTCCTAAGAACTGGGAACCAGACTGACTCGCTTGAGTTTGGTTTCGGTTCCAATTTTACCGTTAGAACTCCAAACTAATAGTTTGGGTCTGGATCCAGGCCCAAATTGACCCACGACGACGTCTATCCATGCATAAGGAGTTTTAAGTTTTAATTAGTTCTTTAAAAATGTTAAAATTTCCTTTCCCTTATATAATTTATTGACTTAATCATTATAATTTTTAAACAACTAAATTAATAAGGGAAAAGGAAATTAATATTATTAATTTAAAAAAATTATAAAAATGCCATTGGGACGAAAAATAAAAATAATCATAATTTTAGGTAAGTTGAACTCGTCTCTTGAACATATGAGACTCGTTTGTTGAAGAGACGAGTTTAATATTTTTTTAGACCTCGTCTGTTGAAAAGACAAGTTTAATTTGCAACCAAAACTCAATGACCGTACTATCTCACCTACAGAAAACATATTCGGCCAAGGTTGAGTTCTGACATGTGCACAAAAGTATTTCAATTTGATGTCTTTTCACCTTCAGTCAAAGAGACCATCCCAGCTTCTTTAGTCAGCACTTTAGCACATTGTCAAACGCTACCCATCTCAAGAAGAGGAGAAGAAGAATTGTTCCTGATCGCCTTATAACCTTGTTGGTTTAAATTTAGCATCACTGAGGAACATGCATGGACAACATCAAAGACAAAAGACTTTCAAGGCAATAAATCAGTCTCTTCAATGGTGGTCTCTATTCTTGTGGATCTTAAGAAAGCTAGATACAGTGATGTGGATGGTGTAATTCTACCTAAATCTCCTCGTATATTTGTTGTAATGCACAGTATCAAGAGTGTAAAAAACTGATCTCCCCTCTTGAAGAGATGAAGTAATTGCGAATTTTAACTCCTTGCACTTATGACCTCATCTGTCTATGAGATGAGATCACATTGTCTAAAATTGAGACTATTTTCATTTCAGTAGTGTTTTTGTAATTATTTTTAAAAATATAAATATTATTTTTCTTTTCCCAAATTAATAACCATAAAGGGGATGAAGAATAAAATAATAATATTTTAAGAAAACATTCTGAGTATACACTGCATAAAAAATAATTTTAAAAATAGATAAGATAAATTTTTTTTAAAATTATAATTAACTCGTGTGTTTAAGAGGTGCTTATTTGTTTTCTTGTTGAAATTGATTCACCGTTAAGAGACCAGGAAGCATTTTCCTTTCCTGTTCACCACTAGTCCACTCAGTTGCCAGCGTACCAGATGGCCGGAAATTCCAAAGCATTGCGACTTCGCCAACTAATCGACGATCATTTGGAGCCTTACACCATGCAAAACAAGGTAAAGAAAAAGGTTCCACCGCCTTCCTTTTCTCCGTTTTTGCACAGATTCTAGCACTTACATTCATTCATAAATACTTTAAAACCCATGCAGTCCCCTTCTCCACGCAAAGAAGATGAAAACAAACTCTTAATAACTCTCTCCCAGGTTCATTTCCTCTTTATTTTCTCAATTTAATCAATTTACGCAATTCTAGATGTGAAAGATCTTTCAAAACGTCATGGTGTTTCTTAGATTTTCAGGGAGATTCAGCGCCGGAACCAGGAAATCGATTACTCTTCGGATTGTGTTTGTCTCTCTCCGTATCTCTTCTTGTATGCGTGGTTTGTAAACCGTGTTATTATGGTTTTGATTCTTGCGTTGTCTGCTTTTTAATAGGATTTGGTGAATGAAAATGGCTCCATGAGCCGGCGTTCGGAAAATTTAGCAATGGGGCTGTCTGTAGAAGCTTCTGACTTGTATAAAATAATCGGTGATTTGGTAAGTTTCACGTTGTGTCTAATAAAGCTTTTCATCTGAATGAAGCCAGCAAATGTGGTTGAAGTTTTAACTGCTTTTAGCTATCTGTGATGAAAGTTATGGAACATTACAGTGGTTGGATGATTATTGGGATTGTTAGCTTATGCTGCTTGACAAGATGGAACTTTCCGAGGGATGCATTCTTACCCGTTTTTAAACAATAAATAGGGTGTTATATTGATGGGATTTGAGGAAGTATTGCATATCTTATGGAGATATATTGTGTGCTATAATCTTGTGTGCTGTGCTAATATGGATCACTCAAGTAATGGTTCAATCTTCTTTAGTGGTGGTATTGCGTCAAATTTTATTTTCATTTGTCATGTAACAGTTCTTAGACTACCTGGTGATGGTTCTTTGCAAACTCATCTGCACATCTGTCTTACAATATTTTTGTGTTTTGCCACTCTCTTTGTGCCCCCAGATGTTTTTGGCATCAGTCAACAGCTCTCATATTCAACATATGACTGGCAATGCTCTTTTAGAGGTAGCTAAGTTCATCTTTGCAATGGTAGGTTATCATCTGTTGTCCTTATGGCCTCTGGTATCTTTCCTCTCTTTTTCTTTAAGGTTCTTACCAATGGTCAATTTACAGGGAGAAAACTGGGAGCTTCTTGTCCATTTGTTATTTGTTTGTGCCCAATGCTCAATTACCTATGCCCTTTCTCCTTCTTTGGAGACAGATATTAGATGTAATACCTCAAGCTCTGACATGCAAAGTATGACTCTTGCAATAAAACCTAGGCTACAAAATGCTAATTGGTCCACTGTGGCAGAGATAGTTCGGGTATTACGCTGTTTGTTGAAATTTTTGAAGCAGGAGGATGATGAAAATTTGATTGAAGTGTACTTGAAGGCACTGGATTCTTTTCTTGCAACTGCTTCTTGGGATTTTTTGGATGAGATTTGTGCTTGTCAATGTGGTGGTGATTTGCAAGGAAATTGTGCACATGCCTTTTCCTGCACAAACATTTACAAGGAGAATTCAAAGCTCGTGTTTCTTGGATATTTTGTTCAACTGCTTTGTTCTGCCATTAAGCTAATGTCTGACAGAACAGTTCAAAGTGGCTGCAGTAATACAAGCCACCTTCATTCCATCATCATTGGCCTTGTGCCTAGACTCCTTCACTTGTGTCTTGGCCATGTGGAGAAGCATATCCAGATGTTCTCCGTATATTTCAGACACAAATTGTTGGTATGAAATTTTTTGATGTATCTTTTGCTAGATGATTATAGGAGATGGTCTCAAGCAATCATAAAACGAAAATGATAAAAGATTTGCATGACGAATGTGTACTTTATACTTTTATGACCTCTAACAAGCACTCGTCAATATCTATTCCACGTTCTTTGATCTTTTACTATTTCTATAGAGCTGTAACATTTTGTAATTTATTTATTTATTTTTTTGGGATCATTGAGTGAAAATTGGGTGTAATATAGCTAGCATTTGATTTTTGTTTAAGAAGGATAAGCCATGTAACCCTAGAAGCATTAGGTATAGTAGAAGGACTTCATATGTCATTGTGTATTATATGAAAAGGATACAAGTACTACAGCCTTTTATCTAGAAAATTTTACACCATTGCAGATGTCACATTTTCTGAAAATACACATTTCTTCTCCAAGACTTCTCTTTAGGGGAAGATTTTAATAATGGATGATAGTACCTATGCGTCCTTTGAACCACTTGACTTACTTACTTGTGTTATTGAATCCTTCAAGGCAACCACATTTGAGTCTCCTAATCCTTCATAGAATTGATGTCATCTCTTGTCCCTACTAGAGTCGCTATGATTTCTTAAGGTTTTCTCAAAAAATTCAAGGAGAAAGGCTGTTCTAGAGTTGACATGAGTCCAACAATCCAACTTAGACTCTAAGAATGAGATTACAGTAAGATGTGACTCACCTTTACACACACAATCAATTGAAACACCTATCGACCTGCCAAATGACCTAGACCTTCCTATTGCTGTTAGAAAAAGTATTATAAAATGTACCAAGAGAGTATTATATTCAAAATCTAACCATGTATTACTCAAAATCCTATCACCAACCTACAAGAATTTTATAGTAAGCCTAATTACCATTTCCATACCCAATACAATATCTAAGGCATTATAAAAAGAGAGCAGAGAAATGTTATGAGAGAGAAATGGAAGCCGTAGAGAAGCTAAAGAGGAGCCGATAGTTGATAGAAGATAATTCAAAGATTAGTCGGAAAACAAATATACCTTGCTCATACCTGACCTGACATAGCATGCTGTGAGTTTGATTTGATAAGTTAGTTCATGCATGACCCAAGAAGCTCTCATCTATAAGGAAGTTGTAGGGTTCCGCACTATCTTAAAGGAAATCTAGGAAAGAGGATTTTGTTTAAAAAGAGCGATAGTCTTACACTAGAAGGTTATATTGATGTAGATTATGCATGATCTATTGTGGATGGAAAGTCAACTTTAGGCTACTGTACATTTCTTGGGGGAAATTTGGGAACATGGAGTAGTAAGAAACAGAATATTGTAGATAGATCAATTGCAAAATAAGAATTTAGGGCAAGTTATGAGTTGCTATGGATGACAATTATACTAGATGACTTAAAAATCAAATGGGAGAGCCTTGTGATTTATAGTGACAATAAATCAACAATCACATTGCTCATAATCCTGTACATTATGATAGGACGAAACACATTGAGATTGATAGTCATTTCATTAAAGAAAAGTTACAGTAAGTCTAGTTTGTGTGTTATGTGTTCCCTCAAAAGGGCAACTTGCAAAGATTTTTTGACAAAGGGATTGAATAGTGCAGGTTTCCATGAAATTATTTCCAAGCTAGGAATAATCAACATTTATTCCTTAGCTTGAGGCGAGTGTTGAGCTGTAACTTTTTATAAAATATCTATATATATATATATATATATATTTTTGAGAGTGTAATTAATGCTGTGATAAGTGAGGGTTGTTACACCTATCATGATACATTGTCTATATATATTTGATGTTTCTTGTAATCTATTCATTAACAAGTATACAGTTCATTCTTTTCATATTTCCGATACAATTTTCTTCTTTCATAACTTAAAACTATGAAAGACTCGATTTTCATCAAAATTGGGTGGATGTTATGCTGTGAAGAACTTCCAGATTTTGAAAAACATTGGTCGGACCTATAATCTGCCATGATAGGATAACTACTTTATTTTCACTTAAGGCCTTTTGATTCATCGATTTGCCATCATTTTGTTACTATTTTGGTACCATTTTGAAACCTGATGTTTACATAACAAATATAATAAAAAAATAAGAGGGCAAATACACATAACAGATACATGAAAGACATAAAATAGATGCAGTTCATATATAGTTAAGATTCAAACAACAAGCAAATTCTTATCAAATTTTAGCATTTGGTATTCGTAGCTATTCCATTTATTAAAATATCAAATTTATCAATGAAAATGCATCAGATTGTCTTCATTCCAGTTTTGAGGGGGGCATTTCTTTATTTGTCTTTTCATTACCTTGTTAAGTATTAAATCATGGCCAGATTTTTGCTATCTATGCACCATCTTGATAGAATGAGCTTTGTTTTGATGCCTTTCTGTACATGTTTTGCCCTTCTTATATTTGCTCTTTTCTTCTATGATATAATTGCAGATTTTAATGATAAGGCTCAATTCTCAAATTCTACTGGCAGTGCCTGTTGTCATCAGATGGTTGCAACTTCTTGATAATTACTTTCAAGATTTTCTGTGGGAACCAATAACAAAACAGCAATCTTCTCAGGGTGATAGCTTAGAAGACTCACCTTTCTTAGCTAGCCTCCCTTTTCGAATGGTACAACATTCTCACAAGTGTCACTTGAAAAGACAGGTTACTTTTCTTTTCTGAGTTGTATCATAAATCTGATCAACTATGATGAAAAAGCTGAGCAGCAATGTGGAGCTACAAACATTAAATCAAGCTTATATTCTGAAGTTGGTTGCTGTAGCCAGAATAGAGGATTTCTAGAGCTTTCCAAGTGGCTTCAAGTGAATTTTTCAACAGATGCTTTCTACTGCAGTCACTTATATTGGCATAACTGCATATGTGTTGCCTCATCCTTTATTCGGCTGTACATCCACGAGTGTTTACTTCTGCTCAATAAATGTGCCTTTGTGATGTTAAAACCATTTTATGTTTCGACTACTTACTGAAATTGTTATGTCATCAAGTTCCATGTGTTTTGCCTTAATATGAAGTGTTAGGCTGAATGATTTCATCTGTAAGGTTTTTTTTTATTACTGTTTTGGTAAGCTGGAAAAATTCTTAGATACTGTGTTGTATAAAAGGTTTTCATCTGTGGCTCTTTTTATTAGATTAAATATGAAAATCACAGTAAAAATATAGCAAAAAAATGGAAAAAGAACCATGACTTAGGTTGAGTCTGTATTAATGCTCAATGTCATGATTCAGAGTTTACCAATAATGCTCAATGTCATGGTTCAGAGTGTACCAAGGCAGCCTTTTATGTGGACATCCATGCAATCATTTTGTTTTAATCTTGTTATTTTTAATGATTGATTATGGAAAGAAAAATGGTCTGTGGCTGCTATTATACTATGAAAGAGCCTGAGATGTTGTAGGATATATGAGAAGTGCATTGTTAATTTGTATTAAAAGCCCAAAAGCTTGTATAAATAATTTAGCTCTGTTGGCATTCAATTCAAACATTCTAAAAAGACGAAGTGATACGACCCCCATAGTGCCTAAACCAATGTTGAATGTGTATAAAAGGAGAGTAGCTCCTGTTGTGTATTGTGGTGGTGATAGTGTGTGCGCATGTGTAGTGTGTTGTATTCGTATGTATTGTTTTGTGGAGTATTATTGTGTGTGCATGTTCACTGTGTTGTATGTGTTGTTTTATGAAGTAATATTTTGTAAAGTGTGCTGTAGTAAGGTAGCATTTGGTGTGTTGAGTTGTAGTGCTGTTACTGTGGGGTGTGCAGATGTGTCGGGGTGGTGAGTAGTCAGTTAGGAGTGTTAACAGTAATATACGAAAGGAAGTTAGTTAAGAAAAGATCAGGCAGAAATTTCAAGTTGTTGAGTCAGAAAATTGTGGAAATTCTGGGAACTTATTTCATTTTAAGGCAAATTCTAATCTCTGATTGTTGCCCTGATTAATCTTATTTGTTGTTTATTTGTGTAACCCAAAGTGATTAAAAACTTCTTGAAGAGCACCTTGTTTGAATTTTTGTTCCAGTGTGTGTTGATTTACTCTCCATTGTTTTTCAATGACACAAGGCCTTGTGGAGATTAATTTTGGAGGAATATGCTGATACCAAAAGTAATAGAAATTAGGGGTGGGGAAAAAAAAAAAAAAAAAAAAAGAAGGATTAGACCAAACTGAAAATATGGTTTTCTTCTTTATTTTATTTTTTTTTAACAATTTGATTTAAAAGATTTCCAATCTAAATCAATTGTAAATTTATGATTGGTTTGGAGGGGTAAACTAAATCAATCCATAAAACCTAACCAAATTATTTTAAAAATACATAATAACATTTTACTTGTAACTGTAAGTTTTTTTTGATGATTGATTAAAGGTTGTAGATGTTCTTATTGTGTCATTATTATATTTATTAACTGATGAATATTGGTTAATATTAACATTTTTCCCCCCAAAATTGTTTTAGGTTCAAGATATATTCTTCCATTAGTGGCTTAATGTTGTTTTTTGTCAATTATTTAATATTGTGGAGTATGGACTTTGTTTATTTAGTTTTAACTCTTATATGTATAATTGTTTAAAGTATTTTGTTAGTTGAATACTTTTATTCATGGATGATTTTTGTTGGTTGATAATATTTTATTTTGGCTAAATTTGTTAATAGATAATTGACTAGATAGTTTTATGGAGGATTATAGATTATGACTTACTATATATTAATTGGTGAATATACTTTGTTGGTAGATGACTGGTTGGTGACTGAATGATTTATGGAGGATTATAAATTATGAATATGATGGGTTAATGAAGTTTCTATTGTGATTTGCAATTTGGATTTTGTAGAGTCGTTTAAATATTTGAATATATGCATAAATGCAAATGATTGGAACAATGTTTATTTATTTATTTTTTTGAAGTAGGATTTTGATTTAATCCGTAATGCGAGCCGAACCAAATTGTCACTTAAGGTTTGGTTTAGGATAGAAAAAAACCAAACCGTAAATTATGGCTCTGTTTGAAATTTCCTAAAAACCAAATCAAACTGATCTATGTCTACCTCTGCAAAAACTAGAAGTATTTGAAATTTAGTTAGTTGTTATGTGACTTTCTTTATGATCCATGTTTATTTACCAATGAAGTTTTCATATTAAATTTTTTTTTAATGATAATGATATTAATAATAATAAGTGAATGTTAAATTTGGTATTTAAATTTTATACAAAAATTCAATATGATACCTAAACTTAGACGTGGTGAATTTAATATCCAATCAAATTTTGACATAAAAGAGTTGACTTATCAGTGTTAGATAGTATTAGAAAAGTAGTTAAAATTCAATGACATGCTACCTTTTCCATCTCAGCAAACAGAGTAAATGGTATTAATAGGTAGTAAAAATAGCCCTAAAAAATTTAATTGAGTATTAAACTAATCACTTCCAAAATTCACGTATCAAATTGAATTTTTGTGTAAAATTTAGGTATCAAATTCCTCATTTAGCCTAATAATAATATAATAATATAATAATAATTTTCCCCTCCAATTATATGTTTGCTTGGTGGTTAAAAATCAATATCTATAGATATGTAGAGCTCTAGGATGCTATAAGAACTCTAGCAGGTTTAGCAGCCAAGGTCAGATTTTAACTGCATGTAGTGTACTGCAGAGAAAAGCAAATTTGGATATATTCCGTGAATTATTTCTTTGAGCATAGACAATACCTTTGTCGAAGCAATTTATTGTAACATGCAAATCTGGATATGTTTTGTGAATTAATTCACTGAGCATACCTTTGAAGTTGGGAAATATTTGACCTTAGTTGTGTAGTCTTGTATCTGTGGTACATACCTTTGAAGCCATGTGGCAGTGGTGGTTAGTATAAGTAGTATTTAGATAAATTATAATGGGCATTCAGCCATTTACTTATAATTTATCTTGCCTTGGAGCTGCAAGCTCTGATTTAGGAGCCTCTTGCTATGGTGCTTGGCCCTAATTCTCCAGATTAGGATTTTTTATCCATTAATTTCCAGTTGAACCAATACCTTAGTTCTTTAGCCCATAACAAGTCTGTTGATCTAATTGGAAATTGATGGATTCAAGTTCGTATTTGGCAATTAGGGCAAGAAACCAGGGCATAGTGCTCTTAAATCATTGAGCTGCAGCTCCCAGCACAAATCAAATGATGAGTAAAATGACTGAATTCCTATTCTAACCCATGCTAATTTATACTAATTACTACTGCCATATGGCTTTATACCATTGGAACATTAATACAAGGCTATACAACTAACATCTGATATCTCCTAATATATATCGATTTCTATAGTTTCTGAACTATTGCATAGTTTTATCATGCATGGCTGCATATATAATTGTGTTATTATCTGTTTCTGAACTTTTCTAATAAGTGTCTGAGGAACAAAACACCTTTGATTTCATATGGCGAAATAAATGGTGCTCATCATGGATCTCTCTTGATTTTCAGGATGATCTACTATTCAAGGTGCTTTTGCAAATGCTTCGATTGCCATTTCTTTCTGTCCAAGAGAAGGTCAAAATGTTGGTGCAGTTACCTTCTTATGCATTGTTTTTTAAGTGAAGAGCTACTTATTTGAAAAAGGCGAAATAATTTTGATACCTTTTCTTTTTAGGTTTGAAGTACAAGGGAAGATTCCATATCTACATGAAGACATTCCTTTCCATTTTTCAAATCTTTTCAACCCTATAATTTTGCTGCATCTATTTTTAGCTGAAGTAAGTTCTAAACATGCAGCTCAGCTAAGATGTAGTTTCCCGCAATTACCAAGCAGGAAAAAAAAAAAAAGGGATGCTGTTAACCTTTTCATCATATTGACTTTATGTCTGTTAATTCTGGTTGTTCTATCTATTACAGATACACTATGATCATCAAGTTCTCCTAGATTACATTATATCAAAAGATGTAGGAATCGATTGTGTGGAGTACCTTTTAAGGTGGGACTTTTGGTTTTCATTCTTATTCTTCCCCTAAGCTATGCCCCCTCATGTAGAAGGGCAGTTCTTTCTTTTTGCATGTCATCGTAATCTCATTTACACTCTCCTATCCTTTCTACATAATCCTTCTTTAAAGGTGCCTGCGGTGGATATGTGATTCATGGGAAGCCTTCATGGAATTTCCCAAACTCACGAGCATAGCTAAATGGTCATCTTTCAAAAGGAGAAAAGTTTCATCAGAAGCTTCATCTTTTCTAGCAAAGACGTCATCTAAGATTGTTGAAGTTAATGGTAGTCTTCATATCCATGGAGATAAGTGCAAGGGGGACCAAGATCTTGGATATGAATTCCTTGGGGTCAGAAGACCATATGAAGAAGCTCAAAGATGTTTCCTTTTGTTAAAGGATTCGGTTGAAAGTCTTCATTGTCAAAACTTGTTTCCTTACAATCCTACTGTTCTTTTAAAGCGGTGGTTCTTTTTAGCTCCACTTTGCATTATTTTAGAAGGAGTCAATCGATGCTTAAATGGCCTGCAACACATCCAGGCATTAGCACATTTTGGTTACCATACATGTATGATTGTAGGTTGTGTCTGTGAAGTGTGTGTATAGAGGAAGATCTAAAACTGACATTTCTTTGCTGTTGTGCTGCAGTCTCACAAAATTTCAGGAGTTATGCCACAAGCACATGGAATATAATCCGTGTCACGCATGATAACAAGGGAACTATTCAGGAGTAACTTTCAGGTTGAGGTATTGATGAAAAGATTAATGTTCAGACGTCTTGCTTATGGCAAAGTGGATTTGTGAAGAGCGATGATGAGAGCTTATTACTGTAGGTAATCCGGCTATCAATGCTTGATTACATCTTATGCATGTTGATTTTTGAATGGACTGATTTTGTCTCAACAGTGCTATTTCAGTGAATTTCATCTTTCAGTTGATTTATTCCTGCCTCGCCATATGCTCAATCGGTAAGATGACGAGCTTCTTTACTTTCAGTTGTTTTGTTATTCATTTTCGTTATGCTGAAAAAAAGGTCATAGGTGGTTGATTAATATCAGCTACTGTAAAGCAGTTCAGAGAGAAATAGACAGGACGACTAGCTATCTCAATTTCACCATGCCATGAGGTAAAATTTCAGCTATAAGATGATGATGATGATGATAATTCTGCAAATATCTCTAGTTTGTTTGTAGCATTTCCTTCTAAAGGATGAGGTAAAATTTCAGCTAGATGATGATGATGCACATATCTCTACTTTGTTCGTAGTATTTCCTTCTAAAGGTGTGTACTATAATTAGAGAAGGAAATCATCTTAGGTTAGTCTTTTTATATATTTATTGTTACTTTTTTGTGAAAATAATACAATAAACATGTTGATTTTCCTCAAAGTTACCATATTTACTTTTATTTTACAATTATGGACGCAAATAAATTACGTGATTGGGGAATCTATTTTTTCCTTTTCGGGTTCCTTGATTTCAGGATAATTATTTCTCTCCATAATTTTAGGAATTTGTTACCATTTTTAGTTACAGAAATTACGTATATAAATGTGTAATTTTTCACAATCTTTAAATAAGAAATACACTTTATTCTTCCTTAGAAATCTTCATGGTATCAAAATATAGCCTCCTTGAAAAATATAGCCTCCATTCCTAGCCATCCTCCATGATCAAATACGGCATGGCAATTGGAACCACTAGCTTTACCTCGGAAACCCCTGAAAATTTCTCACTTCCCATTACCAGCCATAAACTTAATGGGCAAAATTTCCTTCGATGGTCCCAATCCGTTAGGATGTTTATTTGTGGTAGAGGCAAGGAAGATTATCTAACAGAGGAGATTCAAATTCCAATGAAGGAGGATCCAGGTTACAAGAAATGGAAGGCCGAAAATCATCAAATCATGTCATGGCTCATCAATTCCATGAATAATGATATTGGTGAGAATTTCCTTCTTTACGAAACTGCTCAAAGAGATTTAGGAGGCCATGAGAGAAACCTATTCTAGTTCTAAGAATACATCAGAACTATTTGCAATTGAATCAGTCCTTCATGATCTACGACAAGCAGACCTCATAGTAACACAATATTACAGTACTTTGACTTGTCACTGGTAGCAATTAGACATGTTTGAAAAACATAAGTGGAAGTGCCCTGAAGACAATACTTTATATGTTAAAATAATAGAGCAGAAGGGGATTTTGAAATTTTTGCTGGGATTAAATAAGGATCTAGATGATGTTAGAGGCAGAGTGATGGGTACTAAGCCGCTACTGAGCCATTAAGTCGTTTCCGAGCCTTTGAGAAGCTTTCTCTGAAGTTCGTTGAGAAGAGAGCGGGAAAAAGGACATGTTGGGTGGCTAAAATTCATCTTTGACATTGGAAGGATCTGTGCTTGCTACCCGAGGTTCACGCTTTCAATATCAGTAAGATACCTGCCAATAGAAGAAGGGAAGACCTTGGTGCGATCATTGTGCTAAACCTGGTCACACCAAGGACAAATGTTGGAAGATACATGGCAAACCGGCTGACTGGAGATCATCAAGGTCAGATAGCCGTGCAAACTCAGCCAATGCAGTCAAGGAACAACCAAACACAGTCAAATCAAGTCCTTTCACCAAGAAACAACTTGAGGTGATCCAAAAGCCTTTAAACAGTACACTTTCTCAACATACCGCCCCTGTTTCATTCACTAGTATGCACGTGGAGACAGGTAATTCATGTTCAGCATTTTGAGTGTGGGCTAACACTTAAAACATTGGATTAACGATTCAAAGGCGTCAGACCATATGGCTGGAGATGATACTCTCTTCCATAATTATCAACAATGTCACAAGAATTTTACTGTGCGAATTGCTGATGGTTCTTTGCCCAAAGTGGTTGGGATTGGAATGGTACAAATTTCACCTGAAATTACACTAAAATCATTGCTTCATGTTCCTAAACTTGATTGCAATTTAATCTCCATCAGTAAGTTGACTTGTGATAATCACTGCTTAACTAAATTTTTCCAAATGGGTATATTTTTCAGGACTTGGGTTCGAGGAAGAGGATTGGCAGTGCTGAGATGTGCTCCAAACTTTATCTTTTCAAGACAACTCAACTTGGACAGGATTTGGTTGCTGGTTCATCTAAGAGTTAGTTATTTCATGATTTCAGTCCTATGTCTGTTTTCAATTCAAGTGTCAATAAAGATAGTGAAGTTATGTTATGACACTATCGATTAGGTCATCTAAACTTTTTGTATCTTGAGAGGTTATTTCTTCATTTATTTAGCAATAAAGATTCAAAATTTTTAACTGCGAGATATGTCAACTTGCAAAACTCACTCGTTCTGTATATCCAAGTCTACCTTACTGTCCATCAAAGCCATTTACATTAATTCACAGTGATATTTAGGGACCCTCTAAAATTAAGAATAGCAATGGAGCACGGTGGTTTGTAACATTCATAGATGATCATACATGACTTACTTGGGTGTTTCTCATGAAAGAAAAATCAAAAGTTGATAGAATATTCCAGGCATTCAATTCCATTCAGACACAATTTAATACAAAAATTCAAATTCTGAAATCTGATAATGCTAAGGAATATTTCTGTTCAGTTCTAGGTGAATATTTGACTAAATAAGGGATTGTCCAAACAAGTTCACGTGTCAACACACCCCAACAAAATGGAGTGGTAGAAAGGAAGAACCGTCATCTATTGGAAGTAACTAGATCTCTTATGTTCTCTACTAGTGTTCCAAAATATCTATGGGGGGGAGCCATTTTTACTGCTGCATATCTCATCAATAGGTTGCCATCTCGCGTTCTAAAGTTAGAATCACCATGACAAACTCTCATTAAATTATTTCCTCATGCTCATGCTCTTTTTGCTAATCTCCCTTTCAAAATATTTAAGTGTTCTGTTTTTGTTCATGTGTATCCTCAAAATAGGAGTAAACTTGATCCAAGATCCACAAAATGTGTCTTTATTGGTTACCTCACAAACAAGAAAGGTTACAAGTGTTTTTGTCCTAGAATACGAAGGGTATATGAGACAATGGATGTAACTTTCTTTGAACATGATCCTTATTTTTCCAAGACTAAAGTTCAGGGAGAGAATAATATAAAAGAACTTCAGCTTTGGAGTTAGGATTCCTTGCTGGAACAACCTGAAATCAGCCCAAACAGACAGCCACAAGTTCTTGAGTTTGACCCTGTGTCTACCACGAGTTTATCACCCATAAAATAGTTACAAAGTCCAATTCGTGAACTTGATCAGCCACTACTTTCCAATCCTCAGTCAGCAGCAACTAAAGAAGTTAAGGTATATTCTAGGAAGAAGAGGCAACCTCAAAGAGAGATTGAGGCCGAGGCACATCTCACTCCTGTCCAAGAAACTGAACCAGACCCAATGACTGGAGAAATCAGCTCAGGAGGTAAAAATGAACTGGAATAGAAAGGATAAGAGGAGATTTAAGCAGAAGTTGATTTGAATCCACCGATTGCCTTGAGGAAAGGTACCCGATCATGCATCGAACATCCTATTGAGAGTTTTATTTCATATGAAGGTCTCTCTCAATCCCATCGAGGTTTTATCTCAAGGTTGGATAATGTTCAAATTCCAGCAAGTATTCAGAAAGCTTTAAGTCACCCAGGTTGGAAACAAGCTGTTCAAGAAGAGATTATGGCCTTAGAAAAGAATGGTGCTTGGATTATAACAGAACTTCCACTAGGAAAGAAAGCAATGAGTTGTAAATGGGTTTTTACTATGAAACATAAGGTAGATGGAAGCATAGAAAGACTAAAATCTCGGTTGGTAACAAGGGCCTTTACTCAATCTTATGGTGTTGATTATCAAGAGACGTTTGCTCCAGTTGTAAAATTCAAATCACTAGTAGCAAACTGAGATTGGCCTCTTTATCAACTTGATATAAGGAATGCCTTTTTTAATGGAGATCTTGAGGATGAAGTTTACATGGAAATTCCTTTAGGTCTACAAATAAGCAATGGCAAAAACAAGGTGTGCAAGTTATTGAAGTCTTTGTATGGTTTGAAACAATCTCTACGTGCATAGTTGGCAAGTTCTCACGGTTAGTAAAAGAACATGGTTTTACTCAATGTCAAGCTGATCATACACTCTTTGTGAAGAGCTCTTCTGGAAATAAATTGGCTGTCCTTATTGTGTATGTTGATGACATCATCCTAATAAGAGATTATGAGGAAGAATTATTGAGAATTAAACAGTCCTTGGCAAAAGAATTTGAAGTAAAAGATCTTGGTCCTCTATGTTATTTTTTGGGAATGGAAGTGGCTCGATCAAAAAGGGGGATATTTGTTTCTCAACAGAAATATATCCTAGATTTATTGAAAGAGACTGGCATGTTAGGATGCAAACCTGCAAGCACTCTTATGGATCCTAAAAGAAAATTTGGAAGCAAAGAGGAAGGAATCCCTGTAGACAAAGGAAGATATTAGCATCTAGTGGGGAGACTCATTTATCTCTCATATACTCGGCCTGACATTGGTTTTACAGTAAGTTTTGTAAGTCAATTTGTGAACAATCCTATTGAGGAACATATGAAGGCTGTGTACCAAATTCTTAGGTATCCAAAAATGACTCCTGGAAAAGGGTTATTGTTTAGCAAAAATGAGTGTAGGGACTTAGTTCTTTACTCCGACGCAGACTAGGTAGGAAGTTAAATAGATATAAGATCAACCACAGGGTATTGCTCGCTTGTTTGGGGCAATCTTGTAACATGGAGAAGTAAAAAATACCCTGTGGTCTCAGAAGTAGTGTCGAGGCTAAATTAAGAGCCTTAGCAGTAGCTATTTGTGAAGGAATTTAGATCAGGAGAATTATGATTGAATTGGGAATGGATTTTGAAAAAACAGTACAGCTTAAGTGTGACAATCAGGCCAGTATCAGCATTACAAAGAATCCAGTTCATCACGATAGAACTAAACATGTGGAGATTGATTGGCATTTTATCACAGAAAAGATTGAGAACTCAGAGATGCAGTTGGTCTACACTCTATCTCAAGAGTAACTTGTAGATATTTTGACAAAAGCTTTGCTAGGACCTAACTTTGAGGAACTATTTAACAAGTCGGGCATGTACAATATGTATAACCCAACTTGAGGGGGAGTGTTGATTTTCCCTCAAAGTTATTATATTTAGTTTAATTTTACAATTATGGACGCAAATAAATTAGGTGATTAGGAATCTATTTTTTCCTTTCGGGTTCCTTAATTTCAGGATAATTATTTCTCATCATAATTTTAGGAATTTATTACCATTTTTAGTTGTAGAAATTACGTATATAAATGTGTAATTTTTCACAATCTTTGAATAAGAAATACACTTTATTCTTCCTTAGAAATCTTCAAAACTTATATTGCTTTTCTATTTTGCTAGAAATTCTTGCTTTTGTGTGAGTCCTCCAACATAAAATACTTCCATAAATACCACTAAATTTTCCATCAGTAGGCATCGTGTGCTGTATTTGGTTCGTGCATAATTTTTAATCGAAAAATCCTTTAAAAACTTATTTGCTTTGATATGAAAATTACTTAGGAATTAATTATAATCTCTTCTCATTCACATCGGGGAAGTCATTGTTGGAGCTGTTGTTTGAACGATGATGATGTCTGCACCGACCAAAAGGCTCCCTGGTTAGAGCTGGGCAAGTGGGTTAAACGGGCCAACCCAACCCGGCCCACTTTGGCCCGCTGGTTAAACAGGCTAACAAACTTTAGCCCACTTGATAAACGGGTCAAAATTTATAATCCTAACCCAGCCCGTGCGGGCTAGTGGGTTAAACGAGCCAACCCACTAACTTGACCTGTTTAATAAATATAATATTGTTTCTCCAACAACAACCAACATAAATTCACGGCAAACTATAAATTATAAGTCATTGTCCCACCTTTGCCATTTGAGAAAAATATTATGCAAAAATCTAACACGGGATAATTATCATATTTTTCCTACATCATTCATGTCCTTCTGTCGACAAAGGAACCGCAAAAAAGGATGAACATCACTCATGCCTATGGAAAGATAAACTTCATGTACAAATATCCATTCCATAAGTTAAAGAACAAATATCAAAACCATTGAAAAATAAATATAAGATAATAATAAACAAAATACTCCCAAAATAATATTTATTTGTAAAACATAAACCATAACTCAAACCCAAAAACCTCTAAACATCATTCAAATGCTACAATTTTCACATTACTAGAGTCAAATCTCGTATACATATATGATTTGATAATTCTATTTAATACTATAAAAGATACATGCATCAATTTATAAGTCTCTTGAGAAGAAATCAAATCAAATTAAATTAAAAAGATTTATAATTACTATATGTAGGATATGGAGAGATCTACGAACAAATAATAAAAAAGATGAAGAAGAAGAAAATCATACCAGTGGATAGTGATGATTGCTGATTAGTGAAGCAGACAATGAATCAACGGCGAAAAAAAGTGGGACACGAGGAGAGGACTCAATTGTGCTATGTCTATAGAAGAAGAAGAAGAGGCAGGGCGGGTGCTATCCGTATGTTATGTTGCTTTATGGTTTTGACTTAAAAGTTTTAAGTAAAGAAAACCTATTTTATTAAAAAAAAAAAAAGTGGGCCAACCCGGCCCGTGGCGGGTTAACCTGCTTTAACCCATGGGTTAAATGGGCTGGGTTTATTTGGCCTGCTTTTAAACGGGTTGAAAAAATTCAACCCTAACCCGTCTTAAAAACGGGTTAAATGGGCCAGCCCATGTGCTACGGCCCATTCGCCCAGCTCTATCCCTGATAGTACAAAAGGGTTTTTCTTTCTCTTGCTGCATGCACTTACATCTAGCTTTGTCAATTTGTTCAGTAATTATGATTCTGCTTGTTTTGATGAAAATGTTTTTAAAAAAACTTTTTTTTTTCACTTTTTTTATGTCTATTTAAAGTGGGGCAATTATCCGAAAACATTTTATCTTATTTTGAAAAATAAAGACTCATTGATAGCTTTATTTTTGAGAATAGAACTTATGGATTATGGAAGTGTAAGTCATTTTCCTATCAGTTTATAAGCTTATCTATTAATCATTTAATATCAATAATATTTATTATTAATTTTTTAATTTTTTTATTTAGATGGATTTATTTCTTATAATAGAATATGTTTTATTGTTAATTAATCCTGATACCTTTATCATCAAAGTATTTGTAAGAAACAAATAAAGAAAAACTATATTTATAAAATTAGTCATACATTTAAAAATATGTTATTCTTTAGGAAAATTTTTTTGATGAAAGAACGTCTTTCATTAAAATAAGTAAACAGATTATCATGAATGGTTTGGTGTGCAAGTCAATATTCAAGCTTTCAAATCTTGAATCAAAGTAGCTTTTTCCGAAAGTTTCCTCTTTTCATATTATCTCCTTTCTATTCCCAGCATACTGGGCCACCACCATCCATTGTCATCTTTATTGGAGCATCCAGCCAAAATGAGTGCTGTCTGACTCGAACACTATGATGCCATGTTTGAAGACTTCCAATTTCCTACGAAACGAGCTCATTGAATGATGAAATTGTGAATAGAGGCAGATACAGTTTGGTTTGGTTCAGGGAAAACTAAACCATAGGATTGTGTCTCAATTTTTAGATAGCCCGAGTGAAATTGTAAGGTTTAGGTTAGGGTTAGTTTGGTTTACAGGTTAGATCATTGTATAACATGTAATCTTTAATAAAAAGCACTAAATCTATTTAATGATAATAAGTATTATCATCATATAAGGGGTTGATAAAGTTAATTTTTATTGGATTAATTTCAAGTATTTATTTACAACTAGTTTTATTCATAAAGTAGCACATAATATGTATTTTGAGTACATTTTAATATGTAAATTATAAATTAAGGCTATAAGAGTTAAAATAAATGGACATCTTAATAAGTGTAATTTAAAATTCTTTCTAAGTATCATACTACAGTTAAAAGAATTATTTCAATGGTTTGGTTTGATTTATCGCTTCAAATTATTCATAATTTTATAGTTTGCTTTGGTTTTTGAATTTTTAAACTAGATTGCCAAAAAAAAAAAAAAAACAAATAAATTATATTGCCAGTTTAATTTGGTTCTTGGTTTGATGGAGTGAAAGATAAGCTGTAGGGAATATTAGAGAGATTGCCAAATTCTTATCAAATGATGGACAATATAAAAGCCACATATGTTCGCATGGTGGCATGGATGCGGGGGTCCATCACCGGATAACATCTGATGCTTATGTTTCCAATTTTAATTTAATGCAGTGGAAAAGTCAAAATAGACAAGAAGCAAAAAGACAGGATGCATATAGACAAGAAGCAAAAAGACAAACGAACCATAATCTATGCGCAAGATGACGGACACCATCCTCAATATGCTCTTGCAAGTTGCAACTCGAGATCTTCATATCAAGATCTGGAAAAGGAAAGTTGGTACAATCATTACAAAAAGTAGTAAATAATTTAGAAATAGTAACTAGTCAGAGAATTAGTTGGAAGATGGGTGATTAAGATATTATAAATAGTTTCCTCTTTTACGTATCATTCTCTCTATTTCCACCTACCGCCACTTTCTCAGAGCGTCGCCAGCTAAAAAAGGCAAAATCCTAAAATCACTTCTGCAACAGTGTGGGAACCAGAAGTTAATACTTGACAGATAGTGAGCAAAGGAGGCTTGGGCAATATAATGAAGTAAAAACGAAGGGCCACGGTGCCATGGATCAGGCCACGTGTATAGGTTCTTGAATAGGCCATCCTTTGTATGGTTACTAGTTGAATTCCTTGTTCATCCGACATTTGGAAGAAATAAATATGGTGGCGATTGATTCTTTGTCCGTATTTAGCAGCAAATACATAGTAGGGGGAATCTATCTTCTTTCTCCTGACTTTACTTCAAAAGACGAAAGGAGCAAAAACCGAAGATTATGCAAAAATTCTTAAGAGAATAATCTAATGTGGCATGGTCACATGGCTCTCTCTATCCAATTCCGGGCTAGAGAAAGCCCATATACATGGAGTGAAAAATATGTCAATCCCTCATATAATAAATAATTACTAATATATACTTGGTATGAAAAAAATTATTAAATTACTTTATAATATCACACATAAATTATGTTATATAGATATAGTGTCATGTTTTAGTATGGTCCTTATATCGTGTTTTAGAAACACGATATGATATTTTTATATATAAATAACAATGTCGTAATGCTCAATATTGAAACCCATCTTTGTTCTATCACTTTTCCCTTTCTCTTTCTCTCTTGCCTTGCTTCTATGAAACAGCCACATCATGTCTCCCTATCTCTCTATCTTTTCTTTGCTCCTCTTTTGCTTTTATTTTTTCTTGTTACTGTTTACGTTTTTTTTTTTTTTGTTTTTTTTTTTTGTTTACATGCTTATGCAAATGTTAAATGCCATATATTTAAGAAAAAGCGTATATCGCATTTAATAAATGCGATATACATGCTGTATAGGGAATTTCATATTTCATGTTTCTAAGTTGCGATTTTATGACTGTATATTAGTAATTATTATTTTTATATTAAATAAGTAATTAATTTTCATTGGGGTCCTAAATAAGAATCATTGGGGAATCTATCTTCTTTCTCCTGTCTTTACTTCAACAGACGAGAGCAAAAATTGAAGATTATGTAAAATCCATTAGAGAATAATCTTTTGTGGCATAGTCACATGGGTATTCTATCTCATTTATGGCAAGAGAAAACCCATATATATGTAACCGTAAGAGAAATTTTAATATTAGGAAAAATAATTGTTTCCTCAAAAGTGGTGTGAGCTATGAATTTAGATTTTGTTTTGTTATTGTACTATATCACAATAATGTTATTTTCCATTTCTTGTTGATTCCTCTTTTTTTCCCTCTTGCCATTACAACAGGAGAGGAGATTTGAGACTGGTGTCTCTGACTTGAGAGACCAAGGGAGATGCCACTAGACTACAATGCCATTAGCTTTTGTTGATTCCTTTACATGATAGACTTTCGCACCTCCTCTTCTTAGTATTTACTTTTTAGGGAAAATTACCCTGAAAAAAAAAAAAACTAATATTCCGTGCTTTTGTGTTTTCAAATAGTTGATCCCTGTAATATTTTTTTTTTTTGACAAATATGTGACATGAGTTTTACTCTGTTATATTCCATCTAAATTTTTTTCTTAATAGGTCATAAAAAAAGTATTCATAACAGATGTCCTCCGAAATCAAAGAAAGAAAAAACCCTAACAATTACTTTCCTTAGTCCCATTTCTACGTCAATCATGGAAAAATCAAGACCCCAATTTTCACAATCTATTGAAACCCTAAAACATGCTAAATGAGATTCTTCATCACATTTTCATATTCAAAACTATGTAGAATGTGAATGTGGTAATGTAGTTGCAACAACTAAATGAAAACAATAAGGGATAGCTCGAGTACAAGTTATAATATTAATAAAAAATAGAAACATTGAAGACATGGATCAACAATGTTGTATTTGTTTTCTACTTGATTTTTTTTTGTATCACATTGCATATGTATATAATCGAATGCTCCACACTAAATGTGAATTAGAAATGGCACATGTAATGAATGCCACCTCAATATGTTAGTTACTAAAAAGATTTTGCTACAGTGTTATGTGTAATGATATATTTACATAGTTATTGGACTAAGATAGTTTAGCAAAAGCAAATTAGTTCATGTGGCCCTCTAGCCCATGCCCCTACGTCTAAACATGTAACCTCCACATTTCCAAGTACCTGCTCATCCACGTGAACATTTTGAATGTTTTGTTCAACTTCTTATTCCACTTTACCTTTGTCAACATAAATATCTCCATCCATTGACCGTTTACTAACCCTAATTTCATCTAGGCATATGAACCCTAGTTTTGGAAGCACATCATCAGCTCCACTTGACTAATCTTTGGGGTTGAAACCTCAAAAGTCACAATGCTCAAAGCGGTTTGTACATGAAGTTGAAAAAGTTATTACCTCCAATCCGGTAGAAAATATGAAATATGAAGCTACATTAAAAATTTTTTCTCTTCCAAGGAAAACTATATAACTTACAATCATGTGTGTTGTAGGTGATATTTTGCTGATAAAAATTTGATGAGCCTGCAACCAAAAAGAAACTCATTAATGGTATGTTAAGGGGTTGTTCAGAGTGGTTACTCTAATTCTTTAGTTACTATGGGATTGTGGGAGAATCAAGAGTAACAGAATCTGCTTAGATAGTGCGAGATTTGATCCTTTACCTTAGGGCCTCAGGTGCTATTTATAGATAATGGCCATACTAGAATGGAGACCTACAAAATATTTTTTGGTTACTTGTTATGGTCCTTAGTTGGTAGATGGATTCTTCTACGGAGGGTGGTTGAACAAAGGTGACAACTAATCTCTTTGATGTTCACCTGAGTTTGTTTAAGGCATCCTCTTGTACATGTGAAGAACCAGGGAGGTATGGTATATGTCCAAGGTGATGCATAGATCCGAGGAGATGTTGTTTAATGAGGAGTTCAGCAAGGGAATCCTATTGAGGAATATCTTAGGTTAGGTCTCCAAGCGCACCAAGGACTTCGGATTGATAGGTAGTTAGGATCCATGGGCCAAGACGACTTGGAGGACCTAATGGGCATTGAGAATGTCATGAGTGACTCACTTTGCCAGTGTTGGGCCAACTGAGCTCTTAGTCGAGTTATGTCTATCAATAATGTGGAAATATCTGCATGGTTTGTCTAATTGACATAGTTTAATTAGAGAAACTTCTAGAAGGAGAAGTAGTGAAAATAGTGAATTGCGTAGAGTACAATTTGGTAGATTTAGTGCATGTGGAAACTAAATCTATAGCTGTTTTGTGTATCATAGAGCATGAAATTAAAGTGAGCTGAGTGAATGAATTTGAAGATATGGTTGCATTAATTTGAACTCGATCAATTTGGTCTTTATATAGTTCCACTAATGTAGTTGGGATGTTGAGCTTGCTGTGGTCATTATAGTCTTTCTTGGTATGTTTCATCGTTGTAGTTGGGTTGTAGAAACTATAATATACAGATAAATATTTTATATTGAACCAATTTAGCTGTAACACCCTAAAATGAGGACTTTACAATCTGCCACGTGTCTTTCTCTTTATAGAAGCACGCCAAGGCTATCAATCTAATCCATAAGTATAAACAATTATAATAAACTCCAATACTCACATAAAAGGATACCTGTTTAAGTTATCTTATAAAAACAAATTCTTTTAAGATAAAACATTTTTAATGGCGTAAACCAAAGCCATCATAACTAAAAGTCTCAAAAATGTCAACAAAACTTATAATAAAACCAGAGTTTATAAGAGAAGATTTCAAGACTTCGTATAATCTTTGAAGTCTAGCTTTAAGAACCATAAAAGTCCAGAAAGCAGCAGGATAGTCTAATCCACTAATGTCTTCCCCATCATCTATATAGATATCATAACCGACAGGTCAAACATCACTGGATCCTCACCTGTTCTTGAAAATGATAAAAGAGTGAGCGAAAACTCCCAGTACGCCAAATCACAAACAAAATACATATGCCACACAACATATATTTTCATGCAACTAATTCTAATGCAACAAATACAGTTTATTATCTTTAGTTAACCACAAATAACATAGTTTAGAACTATATTATTCTAGTTCCAAATCTTGAATATCTCATGACTCCTGAAAAACAAACATATATAAAATAAGTAATATAAATATATCTAGTGCTGGAATTCTCCAAGCACCTGCGGCCATACTGTCAGTAACTAATCTACGAGAATCATTTATATGCACGAGTCTACTTGGGACAACCTTACACATAGATCATCAGGTTGCCAGTGTTAGTATCACAATTTTCGTGGTCTTTAATAACCATAGCCAATCACAAACAACAATACAATTTAATATGTCATATAGAATTAGATTGATTTAATATTCTGACCCCACACACATACAACAAGCATATCTAAGCCTACAAGTACATACAACAAACAAGGTAGATCGTGCCTGTATCAAATTCTAGGAATAGTACTCTAGATCACCAAAATCTGCTTTTATAACACAACTCCTAATTCAACAAAACTTGATAACATGAACAGATCAAGTTCAAAAATACATCTCATCGAATAAACCTAATTCCATTTAAATCTAAAACCCAAATCTCAAAATAAATCTACACCTTTTTCCTTGATCGAAATATAGAAACCCTTCAATTAACTCAATCTCCTCAACAGATTCTTCAAACTCTAGAACTTCATTCAACACCATATATACCATAAATCAATAAACTACCATTTTTTATGAAATCATAAAGATAAAAAACATTAAAATACTTACTATAATCGTTTCTAAATCCTTTTTAATACAAAATCCAGATCTCTAAGAAAATCAGGGTTTTTCTCCAGTCTCCCTTAAAAAACAACAGACAAACTCTAAGGAAACTATAGTTTTATAGAATCTTAAAGAAAAAATGGCTATTACCTAGATCTGATCTCTCGAATCTCCTTGCTTATTAGAAATTCCCACAGAGAGGATTTTTAGGTTTAGAGTTATGTTTTGGAGAAGGAGGAAGCCTAGTTTATATAGAAGTTAAGGAATAACTGCTCATCTTTAATTAAGCTTATTCATCTTTAATGACGTCTCTTCATATTTAATGACATCTCTTCATATTCATTCACATATCTGATAACTGACAAAACAAAAAATCGATAAAAAATTAATTAAACTTTAGGGTTAACCATATAGCCCTTTTATTTTATCTTAAATGATATCTTTGTCCTTCAATACAAAATATTTATCTGTATATTACATCTCTCCACTCCTTAAAGAAACTTTTGTCCTCGTAAGTTACCTTGATTATTGAAAAGCTCAGGATACTTTGTTCTCAACTCCTCCTCCAATTCCCAGGTAGCTTCTCAGAATTGATTCGCCCATTGCATTTTTACATACTTGATCACTCGCCTTCTTAAGGTCTGTTCCTTGGTATCCACAATTCTTACTAGTTTTTCAATTGTAGATAGATTCGGCTGTACTTCTAATGGTTCCAAAGCTACTTCTTATCAGGATCTTTAACATACTTTTGAGCATAGATACATGAAACATATTATGCACTTCTTCTAAGTTAGGCGATAAAACTAATTTATATGCACATCGCCTGTCTTCTCTAAAATCTCATATGGTCCCACATATCTAGGATTCAACTTGCCTTTTAAGCCAAATTTGATAACACTCTTTGTTGGTGATATTTTCAACAGATCATGTTCTCTCACTTGAAATTCCAAAGGTCTTCTTCGCTTGTCAGCATAGATTTTCTGATGACTCTGAATAGCTTGTAACCTTTGTTTGATCAAATTTAACTTTATCAACAGCATCCTGTACCAATTCTAGTCCCAAAACTAATCTGTCACCAACTTCATCCCAATGAACCGATGATTTGCACTTACTACCATATAGAGCTTCATATGGAGGCATTCTAATTGATGCTTGATAGCTGTTGTTGTAAGCAAACTCTACCAATGGCAAGGCTCATCCCAACTGCCTTTGAAATCCAAAACACATTCCCTCAACATATCTTCAAGAATCTGAATAGTCCTTCTTAGATTGTCCATTTGTCTGAGGATGATATGTTGTACTAAAACCACTTTAGTGCCCAAAGCTTCATACAAACTTTTCTAGAATCTCCCAATGAATTGGGGTCTCTGTCAGATACTATAATTACTGGTATTCCATGCAACCTTACTATCTCTTTGATATATAATTTTCCTAATCGCTGCAACTTGTATCCAGTTTTAATCTGTATAAAGTGAGACACTTTAGTCAATCTGTCAATTATCACCCATACCGAATCAAACTTTTCGTGGGTCTTTGGTAAAGCAGTAACAAAATCCATTATTATATGCTCCCATTTCTACTGAGGTATCGTAACAGTTTCAGTTCTCTTGTTAGTCTCCTATGCTCGATATTGATCAACTCACATATATAACACTTGGATACATACTAAGCTATTTCCTTCTTCATGTTATTCCACCAACATAACTTCTTTAATCCTGATACATGTTCCCTCCAGGATGTATGGAGTAACTAGAATGATGTGCTTCTTTCAATAATTCCTTCTTCAATTCCCTTTGTTCTGGCACACAAAATCTTCCTTTGAATCTCATAATACCTTCTTCATCAACATGAAATTCAGGTGCTCTACCAATTTCTATTCTCTTCTTGATTTCATGTATACCTGGATCATTTAATTGTGTTGTTTTAATCTGTTATATCAAAGTAGGTGGAATCTGCAGATTTGCTAATCTTGCACCTACTTGTCTTGTTATTACATCTAACTCCAATTTCCTCATCTCATCTATTAAATGTCTTTCAGAAGTAATCAAAGATGAAAGATTTTCAACTCTTTTCCTACTCAAGGCATTTGCTACCACATTTGCTTTCCTAGGATGATACTAAATATCTATATCATAGTCCTTAATAAGCTCCAGCCACCTTCTTTGTGTCATATTCATCTCTCTATGGGTAAAGATATATTTTAAGCTCTCTTGATCTGTATACACTCTGCATATTTCCCCATAAAGATAGTGCCTCCAAATCTTCAAAGCATGCACGATTGCTGCTAGCACAAGATCATATATTGGATAATTCTTCTCATAAGGCTTCAATTGTCTGGAAGCATATGCTATCACCTTGCCTCCTTGCATCAACACATAACCTAATCCTTGTATAGAGGCATCACTGTAGATAGCATACTCTTGACCACTCACTGGTAAGGCAAGCACCGGAGCAGACACTAACTTATTTTTCAACTGCTGAAAACTGATTTCACAGTCTTCGCTCCATTCAAACTTCACCATCTTCTATGTCAGTCTGGTTAATAGATTTGCAATCTTGGAAAAATCTTCTACAAACCTTCAATAGTATCCCGCCATTCCTACAAAACTCCTAATCTCTGACACATTCTTAGGTCTTGACCATTTGACAACAGCTTTCACTTTCTCAAGGTCTACTGATATTCCATCTCCACTTACAACATGCCCTAAGAAAGACACTTGTTCTAACCAGGACTTGCACTTCGTGAATTTGGCATACGGCTTCTCATTCTGCAATATAGTCAAACTAACCTTAGATGTTCTTCATGTTCTTCTTTCGATTTAGAATACACCAACACATCATCAATAAACACCACCACAAAAAGAATCCAAGTAATCTCTTAAGACTCTGTTCATCAAATCCATAAAAACTGTTGGGGCATTCATAAAACCAAACGGCATGACAACAAATTCATAGTGCCCATATCTTGTCCTAAAAACCGTCTTTTGTATATCCTCTACTTTAACTCTTAGTTGGTGATATCTTGATCTTAGGTCAATCTTGGAAAATACCTTTGCTCCTGCCAACTGATCAAACAAATTATCTATTCTTAGCAGAGGGTACTTGTTCTTGATAAAGATAAAGATACATCGTTATTAAAGATAAAAAAGACGTTATTAAAGATGAAAAGAGACACCATTAAATATAAAGAGATGTTATTAAAGATGAAGGGACACTGTTAAAATTAAAGATGAAGAGACGTTATTAAACATGAAGAGGCATTATTAAGGATAAATAGTTATTCCTTGTCTTCTATATAAACTAGGCTTCCCTCTTCTCCAAAACATAACCCTAAACCCAAAGTTCTCTTTGTAAGTGTTCATAGCTGCTAAGAGGATTCGGTAATCCAGATCAGGTAATTAAATCATCAATTCTTGCTATAGGTTTTACAGATCTATCAAAGTCTTAGGGTTTTATATTATTTTGAAGGAGAATTGGAGGATTGCTTTAGTTTTCTTGGAAAACCAGAAGATTTGGTGTTTAAAAAAGGTTGAGGAAGATCCAGGTAATTTGATAACCATTCTTTCTTTAAGATATACAAAAGTATAGTTTTCTTAGAAATTGTCTGTTAATTTGAAGGAGATTGAAGAAAACCTTGAGTATCTTTGAGACGGGAATTAAAAAGGGTTTAAAATCAATTTAGGTATGTATCTTGATGTTTTAAATTGATGATTTCAAAAAGTAGCGGTTGATGATTTCTGGTAAATTTGGTGTTGAATAAAGTTCTAAGGTTTGAATAGTCTGTTGAGGAGATTTAGTTAGTGAAAGGGTTATGTATTCCAATCAAGAGATAAAGTTGTTGATTTATGTTATTTTGAGATTCGAGTTTTAGATGTATATGAAGTTAGGTTTATTAGATGGTATGTGTTATTGAATTTGATTTGTTCATATTATCAGATTTTGGTGAATTATAATTTGTATTCTGAAGAAGAATATAATGATTTAGAGTCCTGTTTTTGGAAATTGATTCAGGAACGACCTTACCTTATTTGTTGTATGTGCCTGTAGGTTTATATCTGTTTGTTGTATGTGTGTAGGGTCAGAATATTAAATCAATCTAATTCTATATGACATATTAAATTTCAGTAGATTAGAAATTGAAAGTATGGTCGCGGGTGCTTGGAGAATTCCAACACTATATATATGTATATTACTTATTTTATTGTTTGTTTTCCAAGAGTCATTAGATCCTCCAGGTTTGGAACTAAATTACTATAGTTTTGAACTGTGTTGTTTGCTGGATAATTAAAGATAATAAATTGTGTTTGTTGCAATAGGATTAGTTGCACAAAATATACATATATATATATATATATGTTGTGTGGCATATGCATTTTGTATGTGGTTTGGCATACTGTGCATTTTCGCTCACTCTTTTATCAATTTCAAGAGTAGGTAAGGATCCAATCATGTTTGACCTATCAAGTTATGATATCTATATAGATGATGGGGAAGACGCTAGTGGATTGGATTATCCTGCTGATTTCTAGATTTTTATGGTTCCTAAAGCTAGATTTAGAAGATTATATAAAGCTTTGAAATCTTCTCTTATAAATTTTGGTTTTTATTATAGGTTTTGTTGATATTTTTGAGACTTTTAGTTATGATGGCTTTGGTTTATGCCATTAAGATGTTTATCTTAAAGACTTTATTTTTATGAGATAACTTAAACATGTACCCTTTTATATGAGTATTGAAGTTCATTATAATTGTTTATACTTGTGGATTAGATTCCTAGCCTTGGCATGTTCTTATAAAGAGAAGGATATGTGGCGACTTGTAATGTCCTTATTTTAGGGCATCTAATCTATCGAAATCGTTTCTATGCACGAGTCCACTTTGGACAACCTCGCACATAGATCATCAGATTGCCAATGTTAGTAGCACACTTTGCGTGGTCTTTACTAACCGCAACCAATCACAAATAGCAAAACAATTTAATATGTCATATAGAATTGGATTGATTTAATATTCTAACCCTACACACATACAACAAACAGATCTACCTACAAGCACATGCAACAAATAAGGTAAGGTTGTACCTGAATCAAATTCCAGAAAACAGGACTCTAAATCGCCAAAATCTCCTTTAGAATCACAAACCTAATTCACCAGAACCTAACAATATGAACATACAGATTTCAAAATAATATTTTTCGTACATAATTCTAACTTAAATTCCATCAAAACCCTAATCTTAACAAAATAAAAAACTCACACCTTTCTTTTTTATTTCAACCTAACAATTCTCGAATAGAACAGATTTCTCCAACTCCTATAAACCTAAGAATCCCATTCAAACCAAAATCAAACCAAATCTAATAATAAAAAAAATCATAAAGATAAAAAACATTAAAATACTTACCTAGAATATATTCTAAATCCTTTTTAACACCAAATCCATATCTCCAAGAAAATCAGGGTTTTTCTCCAGTCTCCCTTAAAAAAAACACACAAACTCCAAGGAAACTATAGATTTGTAGAATCTTAAAGAAAAGACGGCTGTTAAATTACCTGAATTTGATCTCCCAAATCTCCTTGCTTAGTAAAAATTCCCACAGAGAGGATTTTTAGGTTTAGGGTTATGTTTTGGAGAAGGGGGAAGCCTAGTTTATATAGAAGTTAAGGAAAAACTGTTTATCTTTAATAACACATCTTCATATTTAACAACGTCTATTCATCTTTAATATCTCTTCATCTTTAATAATGACGTCTCTTTATCTTTAGTAACGTCTCTTTATCTTTAGTAACGTCTCTTCATCTTTAATAATGATATCTTTTCATCTTTAATAACGTCTATTCATCTTTAATGATGGCTCTGATAATGTCTCTTCATCTTTAATGAGAGCTCTTCATCTTTAATGAGAGCTCTTCATCTTTAATAACTGCTCTTCATCTTTGATAACGTCTCTTCATCTTTAATGACGTCTCTTCATATTCATTCACACATCTGCAACAAGACAAAAACCGAAAAAATTAATTTTACTTAAAGTTGACCATAAAACCCTCTTATTTTATCTTGAACAACATCTTTGCCATTGAATATAAAATATTTAATTTGTATATTACATCTCTCTCCTCCTAAAAAGAACTTTCACCTTCAAAAGTCACTTGAACTTCAATAACTCTTTAAATTTCTTTTTTCCAAATTCATAATTCATGTTTTCATTTGCTTTTTGATGTTCAGTTGTCTTCTGCTCAACCACTATTTCCTCATATCATATACGTCTACTTTCAAAACTTCTTTTCTTGTTTTCTCAGAAATTAAATCTATTGAACGTAACTCAATTCAGTCAATGTCTCCATGATTATATTTATTGTATAGATTTGGTACACTCCATCCATATCTACATGATATTTTCAAAATTATCATTCAAAATTTTTGGCAATATCTATTATCATCTTTGCCCTTCAATATAAAATATTTATCTGTATATTACATCTAGAAACGTTATTAAAGATGAAGAGAAATCATTATTAAAGATGAATGGATGTCATTATTAAATATGAAGAGACATTACTAAAGATGAAGAGATGTTATTAAAGATGAAGAGATGTTATTAAAGATAAACATTTATTCCTTGACTTTTATATAAACTAGGCTTCCCCCTTCTCCAAAACATAACCCTAAACCTAAAAATCCTCTCTGTGGGAATTTCTAATAAGCAAGGAGATTCAAGAGATCAAATTTAGGTAATTCAATAGCCATATTTTCTTTAAGATTCTACAAATCTATAGTTTCCTTAGAGTTTGTTTATTGTTTCTGAAAGGAGATTGGAGAAAAACCCTGATTTTCTTGGAGATCTAGATTTGGTGTTAAAAAGGATTTAGAATCGATTCTAGGTAAGTATTTTAATGTTTTAGATCTTTATGATTTTTTTATTTATTAGATTTGGTTTGATTTTGTTTTGAATGGAATTCTAGGATTTGTAGGAGTTGCTGGAGAAATCTGTTCTATAGAGAATTGTTGATTGAAATCAAGAAGAAAGATGTCAGTTTTTAATTTTGTTGAGATTAGGGTTTAGATGGAATTTGAATTATAATTATGTAAGGAAAATCTATTTTGAAATCTGTATGTTCATATTGTTAGGTTTTGGTGAACTAGGGTTATGATTCTAAAGAAGATTTTGGTGATTTAAAGTCATGTTTTCTGGAATTTGATTCAGGTAGGACCTTATTTTGTTTATTGTATGTGCTTATAGGTTTTATGCTTGTTGTTGGTTTATAGGATCAAAATATTAAATAAATCTAATTTTATGTGACATATTAAATTGTTTTACTATTTGTGATTGGCTGCGGTTAGTAAAGACACGCAGAGTGTGATACTAATGTTGGCAACCCGATAATCTATGTCTGAGGTTGCCCCGATTGGACTCATGCATAAAAATGATTCCGGTAGATTATGTATTAGTGGTATGGCTGCAGGTGCGTGGAGAATTCCAGCACTATATATATGTATATTACTTATTTTATATATTGCTTGTTTTTCAAGAGTCATGAGATACTTCAGGTTTAGAACTAGAGTACTATAATTCTGAACTGTGTTATTTGCTTATTAATTAAAGATAATAAACCATGTTTGTTGCATTAGAATTAGTTGCATGAAAATATATATGTTGTGTGGCATATGCATTTTGTATGTGGTTTAGCATACTGGGTGTTTTCGCTCACTCTTTTTATCATTTTCATGAGTAGGGCAGGATCCAGTGATGTTTGACCTGTCAAGTTATGATATCTATGTAGATGATGGGGAAGACGCTAGTAGATTGGACTATCCTATTGATCTCTAGACTTTTATGGTTCCTATAGCTAGACTTGGAAGATTATATGAAGCTTTGAATTTTCCTCTTATAATCTTTGGTTTTTATTATAAGTTTTGTTGATATTTTTGAGACTTTTAGTTATGATGGCTTTGGTTTATGCCATTAAGATGTTTATCTTAAAAGAGTTTGTTTTTATGAGATAACTTAAATAGGTACTCTTTTGTGTGAAGTGTTGGAGTTATTATAGTTGTTTATACTTGTGGATTAGATTCATAACCTTGGCTTGTTCTTATAAAGAGAATGACACGTGGGAAGTTGTAAAATCCTTATTTTAGGGCGTTACAGAAACAATGGCCATGCTATCTAGAACTTGTTTTTAAATGATACAATTTAGATATGAATGACAAGCTTGTTTTTTCTACGGTGGGATAGGCATAACCATTTGAAGTTAGTGTAAATAATCAAGTTGTTATTGTGTTAATGTCAATGAAATGGTGATTTAAATTCTTGTTCTGACTTTTAAGGTCTCTTTGCATGAATTATGGGAAATTTTACTTATAATCGCCATTTTTCATAGTTGGGTTTGTTTCGTCTTGTTCTGGTCATTTTGACATTTTATTTTTTTCATTTTCAAACAGATGTTTGTTAAAAAACATACAAAGATAAAAAACATATTACTCATAAACTGTTTAGATACAAATACCAATATTGTTAGAACCTAATAAATCAACCCAGACATCTTAGGGGGTTAAGGGTCGAATCGGATTCAATGAAAAATGAAAATTTAAGTTATATCCTACTCAAAATTAGAAATTATTACATTTTAAGTGTCCAGATTTTAGGTTTTTTTTTAAAGAATTTTTTACAATAATATTTTTTTATTTTATTTACTCTATTTATGTTCATGATAAAACAAAACTTAAAAAAAAATGAATTTTCACATGCTTATAAAAAATAAATAGAAGTAGACTCTCTTTTAATATCTACACCATCCTATTAACCCTTCAAAACCATCAACTACAAACTATCCATACCGACACGATTTTCTTAACCAAACCAATATAAAATTATAAATTAATACCACCATCATTATATTGCTTCGAACACATTTTGTGTTATATTTACCATGGTTCGTTTTTTCACAGGGTTTCGGTTTTGGCTTTCTTGTTCTTGTTTTGTTGTTTCATGCCGATTTCATGTAACGCCACGACACAGAAACTCACTACCCTTATTTAGGAGTAGCCCCTTGTACTTAAGTATCACGGTGATGCCCGTTTATATGCTCTCTCTCTTTAAATTCATGTATGTATTGGTTTACGACAACATTAGTTTTAACTTTTAATTTTTCTGTTTTCTGCTTGATTTGCTTCTACTTGCTGTTGGTTTTGTTTCATTTTCTTTTAGTCATTTTAGCCTTTTTTTTTCTTTTTTTTTTCTTTTTTTATTTTATTTTTAATGAGAGCTGTATTCTAACCTGGATGACTTGGTAGGGTCAATTGAGTCACGATTGAACCAATTGGGTCATCTGATTAGGTCGGTTTAATCGAAAAATGATTCGTTCGCTAGAACTGGCTTGTTTTAAAGGCTGGTTTTGGTTGAACTAGATCAAATCGATCAGTTTGGTCTAGTCTTAACAACATTGATAAGTATGATACAGATAAGATGCGGATGCAGATAAAATTTAGATGAAAATCAAATAATCTAAACAGACCATAAGTGAATTTCTTCTTTGTCTCTTCCTTTAATTCCATGGGGGTAATTACTACTTGGCTATTTCAACTTTCACAATTTGCTGGGTAACCATGAGTAAAGAAACTTTTATAAAATGTTCATTCAATTGTATGGTGTTTATCTTTTATAAGCCTTTAATAAAAGTTTGAGAACTTTTTACATTATAATGTTTAAATTCTTTGATTTAACAACTTAGGATATAAATTTTTTAAAGCTATATCTTCACATAGCTTTAAGGACATTTGATGTTTAAAGCATGATTTGCCAAGAAAAAAAAAAAGTTTTGATACCCACATTATAGTTACTCCATATGACTAGATTTGGATATTACCTTTTATAATGTGATATTTTTTATAATTTGATAAGAATTTTGGTTGTCTTTAATAGTCAACCTTCATAAGCTACCTTACATGCATTCTGATTAAAGTAATGCTGTTGTTTAGCTTATCACTAACTTTCACTAAGATACAATGTGGCTTCTGTTTGCCTTCTTTCATAGAGAACATACTATTTATAAGTTGCTTTTGTCAAATTGTTTCATTTCACAAAAGTGCAAATAATATAGATTTGAAGCAGTCTTTATTTCAAAAGTACCAATAAAATTCGTTTATGCAGATCATTCAAGTGTTCACAAGCTTAGTGAAAATAGAGTAATTTATCATTTCATTCACACATCAATGCATGCTTAAAAATTTCAAAATTTAGTACATTAAATGTCACTCCACAATTATTAGCATCTGCTAATTAACTACAATTGATAATTATATTTACAACAAAGTTATTTGTTAATATGAAAATAAGTAGCTTCTACAATAGCGTTCACATTTAATAGTCGTTTTAATTGAAATATGAACCAATTGCTTAACTAAATAAAAGTCCACAACATAGGAACATATACCCAAGTCTCTTACATTTGCCATTGTGATAAAACAAATAAAATCTAGTGTACAACATCAAAAGACAATTGACTCTAGCAAAACATAACCTTAAATTCCATATGAATTTCTAATTTGCATATTTCTAACATACTATTGTGCCTTCACCTCATTTGTTTCATGCCTATGGACAATACAATCTATAACCACTATTTCAAAAAACAACAAGATACAAAAAGAATTCGAGTAACTTCATTCTCTTTCATTCCACGTGTTTCTACTTAATTTCATGCTTCTTGATTCGTTCCATTTTGTTTTATTCTCTCATTCTAAATCCTCTTAGTTACCATGAAGGAAAAATAAGGTGTTTCGACATGATCGCAAATTGTATGGTTTCTTGGAAGAGAAAGGCTTGTTTGATGCAACTTCATAGATCATATTCTCTATAATTTTTTTATGAAGCAAATAGGTAGAATAAGTTATCTAGAACATTTCCATCGATTAAAGGCAAATCTAACTCATCGATACTTAAAAATTAAATGTCACATTTTGTACTTGAAGTTTGTTAATTTTTGCAATTAATTACCTAAAATTAAAAAACTTATAGTACTTAAATGGGTAGTTAATTACAAAAAGTGTAAAGTTTAAATACATAATAGAAAATTTGGCATAGTTCAAGTAGTTAATTGCAAGCATGTGCAAAGTTTAGATACCAAATCAACACCTTTAAACTTTATGTAGCCAATTGTAAAAATAAGCAAAGTTTAGATACTAATTATGACAATTACCCTATTTAAAACCTAAACTTCTTCAAGCGTCATACTTATGAGACAAAAATGTAATGAGAGTAGAGAAACATAGAAAATCCTTTCTTCAAAGTGAAAAATACAAGGTAATATCCTATTTAGTATTTGAACTTTGACCAATTATTCAATTAGTTTCCTAAACTTTCAGATTGTTGATTTTAATATCCAATTAAACTTTTCCAGATCACTTACACTACTTGTATTTACTTTGTATTGAGTTATCTGTCCAATTGGCTGTTTTAACTAATTATGGATAGTCATGTGTCTCAAGTAATTATTTCGATGAAGATTTTTTAATTAAAATATATAATTTTTTAAACAAATATGGATTATTGCTAGTGTTAGATTCATCGTCGTTTTCAATGTTTACATGTATAAAAAAATAGAATGTTTTTATTGGAGCTAAAAACAAGAACTAACATTTTGCATAGTGAATCAAATGAGGTATTAACATTTTACAAAGTTCATTTAAGGTATCAACACTTGGATTAGTTTTTAATCAAGGCCTTGTTTGTTTCAAGACAAATATTTTCTAGAAAAAAATTTCCTTTATTTTCCTTTGTTTGTTATGTGAAAACTTTGTTTGTTAAGCAAAAAATGACGCTTTTAAGTAGAAAACAGTTTCCCTTATAAGGGAAAATAACTTCCACTAAAGAGAAAATCTTATTCTTTTTTTGGAAAACAACTTACTCTTTTTCAAACGGAAAGTCATTTTCTGAATTAACCTTTGCAAGTATTCTAAATCTAGGAACATGATATTTATTTGATTTTTATCTTAATTAACTGGTAAATTATATTTTAAACATGAAAATAATTTAATAAAAAAAGTAAAAAGGAAAATTATTAAAAAATATAAATATCAACTAATGGTGTAAATAAATATTGTAAAATAATATATATTTATACTTTTACTTTGAATTAAATTATTTGGCATAATATACTTACATAGTAACTTGCTAATAATAAATTATTTATATATGGCGATGTGTTACATAATATTGGTAGGTCAAACGCTAGAAAAATTTTTTAACATATTTTTGCGCATGTAACCAAACACATGAAAACATATTATTTTCAGGAAAACACTTTTATATAAAACACTTTTCTAAATATAAGACATTTTCCTTGAAATAAATGAGCCCAAATTTTCTTAATTTTCGTAAATGGTCAATTATTAATATCTTATTCGATTCATTTTACAAAATATTGATTCATTTTTTTAACCACTTGAAATATTAGTACCTTAATGAATTTATCCACAAAAATTTATTCCTTTTTTTAACATCGAAACTATTGATCTAGTGAGTTCAATGTAGATTTTGATGAGGAAATAGATTGCACAAACTATACTTAATTAACAAAACATATATATATATATATATATATATCTAAGTTGAGATGGTTAAATTTGTGCATGATGTGTCTTATGTTTGTATATGTGATGTGTTAAACCTTTATGTGCAATATAAATGTGTTTTGGTTTGTGTTTGTGTGGATATTAGCAAGTTTAGAGTGTACTAGAGTTTTAAGGATAATTCATTTGGAATTTCCTAAAACTCAAAACATAAAATTTGTAGAGCTCTCTCTAATGACATCTTAAATCACCTCAATCGGAGTCTGAATGAGAGAGATATAACCAAAATACGAAATAGTATCGAACTATCCAATAGATCCAAACCTTTTGAAAATGTTTGAACCTTTCGACTCGCAACATGCCTAGTAGTTCGGGTTAGTTGCAAAAGGTTTGGACCTATTGCAACTTTTCTAGCCATTGGTGTCTTTTTTCACCCAACTATTGAAGATCTTCTTGGGGGTAAACGACTAGTTTTTTAGACGGTATTTAAATACAAGTTATTGAGTAGTTATAGGGAGTTGATAGAGCTCATAATTTGCAATTACCTATTGTCAAAATACACTCAAAGATTAAGTTGTATTTTGTGTCAATTTGGAAGAGAGAGAAAAGTATTGTTCCATTTGTCTTGTTATTACTATCTAATTGTAAAGGCACTATACTAAGTTTGTTGTGAGTGATTATGTGGAATCTTGAGTTGTGCTAGTTGCTAGAAAAATTGTTGTAAAGGCACAACTCAAGTATTTGTTTTGATTGTGTTATGGTGTAGAATAACAAAACTCTACCAAAATCTCTTCATAAATTTCTCTCTACCAAAAATTTTCTCCAATCCAATCTTTCCAACTTTCTTTCTCTACACAAAATTATCTTCCATATATTACTACCCACATATTCTTACAACCATCACTTTCCTTCTACAACAAATACATACCTTAGGTAAAAAATTTTCTATATCTATTTTTCCCACGTCATGTAACTTAGCATTACCATGGTATTGTTTTTTAAAGCTCATGTGAGTTATGAAAGTAACAACATGTTCATGTTTTGTTCTTGCACATGCTAAGAATTCCCATTATGTTATTTTGTTATTATGATATTATGTTATTATGTTGATATTATTATCATTATGCTCATAACCTAACTTTTATATATATTATTAAGTATATATATATCTATATATTTTTTAGAGTTTAAATGCTCACTAGCTCTCACTAGCATGCTTTATTTTTCTTATTACTCTTATTATACTTTTTCTTTTCTTTTCTTTCCTTTTTTTTTTTCTTTTGGGACTAGTCTATTCTTAGTCTCGGGATATCTTGATGAAGCTAAGGTTCCCAATACTTGACCTTATTAATTTGCTTATTATATTTTTTTTATATTATTATGTGATATTCTAGTCTTTTTTATAACTACATAATCATATGCATGCATCATCATAATGATACATTCTCAACAAAAATGAGGAGGAATTTTCTTTAATAAAAGAAAATGGAACCAAACTCTTTTATTATATAACTTTGTCACTAAATAAAGATTTTTTCCATAAAAAACATAGGAAAATTATTTCAATAACTCCTTTTCAAACTCATCATAAATTTTCTTAAATGTCAATAAGGATGATTTTATCAAAGAAATTAATTAAGAAAAAAAAACTCTATTTTTATGATAAGTAATATAGAGTTTATTAAAACTTAGTGTTAATAATTCTTTGCTATGCAAATTTTTCATAAAAGCTTAATTATAGGATTTTTACCAACTCCATAATAAAAATCAAGAACTAGACTAGTTTTCAAAGTCAAGATAAAATCAACTCACTAGTTTATAAACCTACTTAGAGAAATAAAAGTTTGCCAACAACCTAAAGAAATAAGCCTGTAAATGATAAACTTAAAAACATAGACGTTAACAACAACTTAAGAAAATGTTGAAAGTGTTTCCTTGAGTAAAGGTTAGTAGAGAACTTAAAAGACCAAGTTTTTAGAAATAAAAATTTATCTTTAAAGAAGTTAGGAAATAAAAGATATAAGAGGAAAACACTTATTTATAATTTCTAATCAAATCCATTTAAAAGGAAAAATATATGGAATACAACTCAAATTATTAGAGAGTACCAATAACTTAGGAAAAATTTTGGAAACTTCATTTTTATCACTAAAGGTGAAATTTGTAGAAGACCAAGTTAAGAAAAAATTAATTTATCTTAGAAAAAATTAGAAAATAAAATTTATAAGAAAATACCCATTTATAATAACCTAAGAATTTATAGTGTTCTTTCAAAATACTTAAAGAGGAAAATTGCTAAAGTTCAAGTTTTCAATACTAGAAGACAAGTTATTTTATGAAAAATATCGTTAAGATAATACCATTAAAATTTTACATACAATATGAGCATATATATATATATATATATTCAAAGGATTTTTTAATCATTGTTAAAGGATTTTTGGATAAAGAAAAGTTTAAAAAATTATGTTTCAAGGGTTGGGAATTTCGTGGTAAATATGTACCGATCTGTTTCACGACCCAAAAGACCTTTTATGAAAAAAATAACCTTAAAAATAGATAGATCTTTTTGAGTATGTTGAAAACAGTATATAATATGTGAAATTCGAGTTAAAATGAGTAAGTTATGGCTATTTTAAGTTGTAATTTCACTCTATACGAATTTTGACGAATTTAGTGAAATAGAATTAGCAAGTTTAAGTAGAACTTTCAAGAAATACTTATTTTGGGTATTTCTCTTGTATAGATGGCTAGAGACTAAGTTCCCGTACCCTAAGGATTATTTTGACTAGAAGTTTCCACTTAAATGGCCGAGTGAGTTTATTTCTTATATTTTTGCACTTATGCTTTTACCTGTAAATTAATAGCATTAGAATTAGGAAAAGATAAAAGTGGAAAAGTGCATGTGCTTTACTTTTATGGTTAAAATTATGATTAACTATATCGACGTGGGAATTACTTATAATAAATGTTTGATCTAGTGTAAGAATGATTGTCTGCAATTTCTATGATCACCCGTAAAACACTTAGTCATACCATGAGTACTTAATTAAATTGATTCATGCATATCATTGGGTGAGTTCATTGCATTCATTACTATACCCTTTGTGGGACAAAGGCATAGTGGTGAGGTCTGTAGAGCCTGAAAGATCTACAAAGCAGCAAAGGGTCGTTCGAATTAAGTTGTAGTGTATAAAACCCGTCTAAACTATATTTTTGTAGCTGGGTAGTGGCTTGAACAAAAACTACAATGGAATTTTATTTGTAAAAATCGGTCTATATAGCCTAACACTTAACTCCGAATGGAAGGGTAAATCAATTCAACATATAATTCCTGAAAAATCGTATATATTGTATGTTCATGTGCTTATGCATCTCATATGGTTGTTTAAATTAACGTGTTTTGATTATTGATTGTTAGGTGTGTAATTGTGGAAATAATTCTCACTAAGCTCGTAGCTTATACCCTTGTAGATATCTATTGCAGCACTCATACCTTCGGTTGGAGCCCAAGGGATATTTTACCCAGGTAATTTCTTTGTGAAGTTAAGAGCTTTTGGATAGAAGTCAAGAGTTATAAGTAGATATAGACTTTCAAGTAAAGATCACAAATGTGTTTATTTTGAAAATGGACTCTGAGTGACTTAGTTATTTTTTATGGGGAATGCCCCTTAATGTTTGTAAGACTCTCTATATTTATAGAATCTTGGTTATATTGTTATGATTTACCTTCTTAATTGCTATTATGTATAATCCTTAAATGACTTGTTCTAAAGTTTGGTCCTCTATGATTGTGAGTGTACACCTTACACCGATATCAAGAATTTTGGGATGACTAAGGTTGTCATACTTAAGTCTTAATATTGTGTGCGGTAGGCTGCTATATATAAGGTACCTTTGGTGCATGACAAGGACTTACGTAGGTCACTATGAATTCTTAGTGATGCCATTTGGACTTAGCAATGCTCCAGCAACTTTTCAATCAATCATGAATCATATTTTCAAGCCACATTTGTGCAAATATGCCATAGTTTTTTTCAATGATATATTAGTATATAGTACATCATGGCATGATCGTGTTGCACAATTGTCTCAACTATTTCAGATTCTGGTTGAACATACTTTTTACGTTAAGAAATCCAAATGTGCTTTTGGTGTAGGTACCATTGAGTATCTAGGTCATATTATTTCTATGGGCTTTGTAGGACCGCATATAATGAAGATTGAAGTAATTAGAAATTTTCCTCAACCAAAATCATTGAAACAACTTAAAGCATTTTTGGTGTTGGCAAGCTATTATCGAAGATTTATTAGAAGTTTTGCTTCTATAACTTCTCCTTCAATTGACTTACTCGAGCTAGACAATTTTCATTAGACTGATTTAGCTACTAATGCTTTTGTTTCTTTAAAGTAGGACTGTGTTCGGCTCCATTACTACAACTACGAGATTTTAATAAGCAATTTGTGATAGAAACTAATGCATTGGGCACTGGTATGGGAGTAGTCTTATTACAAGAGGAGAACCCAATAGCTTTCTTTAGCGAAAAGTTGCTAATGCACTTGATGAAAGCTTCAACATATATTCGGGAACTTCATGCATTAGTGGAAGCAGTTTGCAAATGGAGACAATACTTACTAAGGAGTCATTTTATTATTCATACTAACCATAAAAGTCTCAAGGAGTTGATTAATCAGGTGATATAGGCACTAGGCCAACAAAAGTATTTGGTGAATCTATTAGGGTATGATTATAGCTTTGTTTACAAGGTTGGTGAGGATAACAAAGTATCAAATGCCTTATCAAGACAGTTTGATGGACGTATGTTGCTACTATTTTTCCTTGTGCTGATATTATTATCAAGCTTAAAAAGGAATCATCTTCAAATCCAAAATTCAAAGATATTATTTAGATTGAGGTTGTGTACTAAGTTGAAATGGTCCTTACAATGGATCAATGGAATTCTATATCATGGAATTGAATTTTTTTAGTTCCTACATCTCAGATTATTCCCATTTTGCTTTTCAGTTTCATGACTCTCCTATGGGAGGTCATTTGGGGTTGCCAAGACTTTACATCATTTATCATCCCAATTTTTTTCGGACGGCATGACGAAAACGGTGTTGATTACATCACGAGGTATTTATATATTAGTAAGTAAAACATTCTACAAAAGCTCCTTTAGGTTTATTGGAGCCTTTACCTATTCCAAATCAAGTTTGGGAGACTTTTTCTATAGATCTCATTACTGGTTTACCAAATTCTCAAGGTAAAAAAGTAATACTGGTAGTCATGGACAGACTGACAAAATACTGTCATCTAGGGGCATTAGATACACATTTTGGAGCATCTAAAGTTGCCAATTTGTTTGTTCAGATGGTTATTCATTTACATGGATTTCCCAAAACTATTATTTCGGATTGTGATCTATTTTTTTCAGCAAGTTTTGGAAGGAGTTATTTCGATAGGGAGGAACAAAATTGACCTATAGTTCGGCTTATCATCCATAAACAAATGGCTAACTGAGGTCATGAATCGAATCATCCAACAGTTTTTGAGATGTCTTGTGATGGATACTCCACATGAATGAGTTTCGAAGTTGCCGTGGGTTGAGTTTTCCAATAATACATCAGTACATGAAGGGAGTCAATTAACTTCATTTGAGTTAATATATGGATGACCTCCTCCACTTATTCCTTTATACTCAAAGGAACAAATAACATTGAGGCAGTTGACTCACATTTGTCAACTAGGGATTAGTTGGAGAAAGCTCAAGCAAGGATGAAGAAGGCTGCTGACTAACATAGAATTGATAGTTACTTTAACCACAATGATTTAGTGTTTGTAAAATTACAACCTTTCAAACAAATTTCAGTTCATAGGGTTAAATATTCAAAACTTTCAAAGAGATTTTATGGCCCATTTCAAATACTTACATGAATTGGAGGAGCTGCTTATGACTTGGAATTACTGGAAGGGGCCAAAATTCATAATGATTTCTATATTTCAATTCTTATAAAAGCTGTTAGTTAACTTATGACTTCACTATAATTGCCTAAAGAAGCTTTTAATGGCTACCCGTGATCCAACCTCTAGCTATTTTGGATACATGATGTGTTTGACTACAACAACGATGGGTATCTCAAATATTAATTCAATGGCAAGGTTTGCCTGTAGAAGATACATCATGGGAGTATTTTCTAGGGTTTTGTCAATAATACCCTAATTTTCATCTTGAGGACAAGGTGTTCTTTCAAGAAGGGTAGCCTATTGTTACATATGATAATAACAAACGATAAAGAAAGAAGCCAGTCTGATTCTTAGACTATGTTTCATAATACAATTACGGATTAAGGATAAAGAATAGAAATTTAGTTACAATAATTGATAGCTCGTAATAGAAATATAGTTAGAGTTATATCTCTAATAGATCTTGTAACTAAGATAGCAGATTTGTAACAAACATCAATTGTAAATCTCTCTATAAATAGATGAAATGAATGGAATTGGGGATATCCTTGATTATACCAACATTGGTGTCTCATCTTTGAGCCATGAGGAGTAGGAGTAGCTCAAAATTGTTCAAAATCATTTGCAAACACACAAACAACACATTAGTTAGAAACCCAACTTTTGTGAGAGGAATAAAAGAGTAAAGAAAAAAGAACGACTCATTTGTTTCGAGAAAACATGAGAGTAAAAGTGAGGATGGAGAGTGGAATCGATAGTAAGGTTAAGAAGAGAGTAAGGGTTGGGCTTAGTAATCAATTAGGCCAAAGATTAACATAAAGATTAAGTTGTATTTTGTGTCAATTTGTAAGAGAGAGAAACATATAGTGCCATTTGTCTTGTTATTGCTATCTAACTGTAAAGACACTATACTAAGTTTGTTGTGAGTGATTAAATGTAATCTTGAGTTGTTCTTAGTTGCCAGAAAATTATTGTAAAGGCACAACTCAAGTATTTGTGTTGTTTGTGTTGTGGTGTAGCTCTAGTGAAACAATTTGTTTATAGTGAATACAACTATGTGAAGTCCTCTTTGAGTGAGGTAATTGTGTGATTGTGGAGACTAGGAAGTGGATCGATCTCACGCCAAATCCTGGTGCAATCTTCTCTAACCTTCACTCTTTATATATTGTACTTTAATTATTGTTTGTTTATTTGTTGTTTTGCATAATTAGACATTAAATTCTTGTAGAGAAAATAATCAGTACATAATCACGATACTTAGTTGTTTACAAGGTTCTTTTAGAAATGTTAATACCTAAATGAACCTATCTTTAGATATTGATACCTTTTAATATAACTGGCCCATTAAATAATCATCTTTGATACATAATAGTCCATAACTGGCAAAATAAAAAGAAGAAGCAGATTGTACAAATTGTTTTAGATAGACAAAATGATAGGTAATATTGCTGATCTTAAAAATTTCAATTGGGTACTCAAATTAACAATTTTAAAATTTAGGTACTTAATTGAATAATAGGACAAAATTTGAATATCAAATGGGACGTCATCCCCAAAAATTATGGATGGAAAATATTGAGACATATGATACTGTGAAGTTGAAAACTTCCACTTCCAACAAAGATGTATATATGAAGGAAAAATTTGATGGGGGCAAATGATGAATGAAAGTTTTAAGTTTTAACTTTTCAAAGTTCTCTACACTCACTTAAATTTATTAGAGATTACTTCACTCCAAATAGAGGGAACACCCTTTTTTTTGGATATAAAAGATGAATGTGTATAATAGTAATATATGAGGATTTGAAACTAGGATTGGAAGTCATACATAAAAAATTGATGTGTTAAATGTATCATTGCTTCTATTTGTTCTCTCCGCATTTCATATCAAAATGAATTACTTGCAAATCTAATTAATGGAACTCGTTAAAGATGAAAAACGTGAATCAGACCTAATAACTACGTACGAGTTGCTTTAATGATGTATATATTATCTATTCCAAATAGATCTTGAAAGCTCAAGAAAATCCTATATTGACTAAATTTCAATATTTAACGAGGACATAGTTTGATCAGAAGCAAATGCTCTTGCATCTATTTTTCATGAAATATCATAATACAGTCATCATAGCATATGCAAGTAGTAAGTTCAACACACAAAAAAAAAAAAAAAATGAAAGAAAGAAAATCAACATCTTTAATATCAATTAACCATGCTACATGATATTATCGACAAGTACACTTAACAAGAATAGTAGACATAAAAATGTTTTTTTTTTCCTCCCATTATAATGAGGTGAGATATTCGAACCTAATATCTCTCACTCAAAAAGTTACGAGATATGCCACCAGATATAAAAGTAAAAAAATGCTTCGTAATTATGGTAACACCTCTTACAAGTCATGCATATAAAATTACTTCAAACAAATCCAATAAATCATGCTAACTAGAAAATGAATGGTACTTGATCAAACTCACCAATGTACCTTCCCAGGTCTCACAAATGAATTGCATATGGCAGCAAATCAACATAACTGTATAAATATTTACCATAAAAGAAAAAACCCATATGACGTATAAATAAATAAGGAAAATAGATACTTTACTTGATTTTAGGCAGCAACTTTTTCGAGTTTACGTATAAACTAGCTTATGCATTGGAGCATTTTAGGCTTCGACCCTAGAGAGTAGAGAGATGGAGATGATGATGGGCTTCCATTCTACATGGTTTTGATTATGTATCTGGGATGAGGAATCTTATGCATTGCATTTGATTTGAATATGGTTGACAAAATGTCTCCATTCATAACATCTTAGTAATCTACGGGATGTCGCTATTATTTTAGTGAAATTCCTTAGTTAAAAAAATTCTAAGACTCTTGCCATAATACTAGAAGGAGACTTGTAAATTTTTTAAAATTGCTAGTCTTTTTAAAAATTCTTATGCATTGGCTCTTGTTGATTTCTTGGACTTTTGCACCTCTTCTCCCTAGTATTTACCACGGTTCAGGAATAATAATAATAATAATAATAATAATAATAATAATAATAATAATAATTCTTTGTACTTTTGCGTTTTGCAAATAGGTGATAGGACAGTATATTAACATTTTCTTTTTACTCCGTAGATCTTCTAATAATTTAAAAATATACTTGCTATTAAAAAAATAATTGAAATAAAAGTTTCAAATAACCTTTTTAACCCCTAGCCCGTCTAGGATTAGTTATTTAACAAAAGAAATATGAACTCTCTCAAAATATTATTACAATTTCGTTTTATTATGAAAAAGTTACTAATATTAGATCAGGAAAAGAAAATGACAGAAAAATTGCAATTGGAAACATTCCATCAATGCCTTAATAGAATTTATTTACATTTAACATAACGATTACATGCAAGAAGAAGGTAAAAATAAAATAAAATAAATATTACGCTTAAGCTAGACTGGACCTCTACTTCCTTAAGAGATAGTAAATATGTAAAAAAAAAAAAAAATTTAAATAAACCATGGTGAGATCCAAACACTTGGTAATATGTCAAATATAAAAAGAAAAATATTTACCTTTTCACACATTCTCTCTTAAACTGGAAAAGGAATAATATATTTTCTCTCTTTCTTTTTTAAAGATCTTAGCAGGTGCTACCAAACCTCGTTAGCGAAAACTAATCAAGAAAACTTTAGAAATCGGCAAGGGAGTATTGACAGGCGTAAAGACAAGAAGGATGGGGATTATGTGAAGAGAACTAAATTTGTACTCAAATGTTGATTATGAAGACTCAAGAATTAACAATGTAGAATGTTTTAGATTATGTTTTTTTTTTTTTTTTTTTGCTGGCTATCACTTCGCAATTGTCAATTATTAATTTATTTAGATAGCCTTGTATATTCTACTTGTTATTAGTAGTTAAACCACTAACTAACTTTAGAATTTATAACTTAATGGGAGTGTCTTGATTAAGCTAATTGGGTGCAATACTAGTGATAAATGCACAAATAATAGGTGTCCTTATCTATTGCAAGACAAGGCTTTCTATAAAACATGGGATAAAGGTAATGGGAATGCTTATACTATCATTTTATGATAATTTGGTATTCAATGTTTAATTTTGTATATAAGGTACCTATACTTGCAAATTGATGGCGTTTTAGTACTTCTATACTCTTAACATGTAATGGAAAAATCAAATAGGGCACCAAAATTCCATCAATTTGAAAGTATGAGTATTTTTTTTACCTAAAATCAAACATTGGGTACTAAATTGCTAAAAAATGATAGTACATGCAATCTCTTTGCCTTTATCCCATAAATCATAGTGATGTTTTAAGTCATCTTCTATGTTTTATTCGATAAGAAAATTGATTGCTTACTTTGTTGTAAGAATGATGTTTTCCATTCCAATGACCTTTCATGTATTGGTACCATGTGAAGGATACAATGTTATGATGATGCAACCGCATTTTCCAATAAGTAGATGATGAAATATTAATGCGTTAGTGTTATGTTTCGTCAATTAAACTTCATTGTTGCTTCACAACATTAGATTTAAGTAAGAAAGAAGAGGAACGAACCTGCGAAGGAACGAACAACAGAAGAAAATGTTATGAGTGGAAAATGATGAGAGTTAGTTATGTCTGTTACTGATTCACTATATTTATACACGTGTCTATATATGAAATATTGATGTACACGTGTGCAGCAAAACAAAACAAAAAGAAAATAAATACAAGTGAGTAGGACTAGCTAATACGTCTAACAGTCAGTCACACAAAATTGAGTATAGTTGTGATAGTCCTTCATTATCTTTGTAAAAGATTGACGTGGTACCCTACAAATTGATTAGTGACTTAAATTCTATATTCTCATGTGATTTATCATGTTTGACAGATAAAATATAATAGGAGAAATTGTAAATTATCTTCTAAATTTTGACTTAAAATGTGAATATACTCATGGGCTTTCAAATGTTGCACACAACCTCCTGAAACTTTGATAATTTTACAAGATAAAAAACATATGATCTTTTAGTTTAATAAAAACACACTAAAATTAAATTTTAAGATGTGTTAAAATGCATTTTAATAAGTTTGAGAGATGTTATTTATTCCAAAATCAAAGTTTAAAGGTATTTTTCAATTTTTGAAGGTCATCTATCAATTTATCAAAAAACAAAAAAGTAATTTGCAACATATCGATACTAAATAAAAGTTTAGGGGTTGTTTGAGGATTTCCATTACACTTATCACCACACATCAAGGAGACCTTCATTTTTTATTTATTATTTTTAAAAAAGATCTTATTGTCGGTTTTGATATACGTGAATTTTTGCATTTGAATTGGTAGAGGTCATTAATATTTAACACGTGGAGAGGGCTTTCCTTTCATTTCGGAATAATATCAAATCCGAGGAAAAATTGAAAAGAAATGGGAAAAAAAATATAATTTTCATTGAAGGATTTTCAATTAATGTTATGTTTTAAAGGAGTAAATTGTATAAGAATGTATTCACCTTTAATATTAATTCATTCAAGGTCTCATTATTTCAAGTGGTTAAATAATGGAACAAAACAACTTAAAGGAGTTAGTAATATTTTATAAAATCCATCAAATTCGAGGTGATTCTTTATTAACTTTCATCAATTTTTTTAACAGACATCTTATTTCACTTACTGTATAAATTATAAAACATTAATTCACTTTATTAATTATTTAAATATTAATATTTTTAATAAATTTATCTCCATCACTGGTATTTACCCTTTTAAACTCCACTCACAAAACCCATTGTACCATTTTTCTACCACTCATCTTGTCCTCATCGTGACATCACACTAATTGGTCAATTTTTAGTTAAAAAGCCGCCTCACGTACAATAGCATCGCGAGATCATTGCCATCTTGAAGAGCGGCATGAAGTCGAAGACAAAAGAGGTTTTCAGTGCAGAGTGCTACAGTGACGAGTTTTTCATATATTTTCTTGTGTTTTCTTTCCTTTTATCTAAACTTTAAGTAATGGATTTGATGAAAATTTGTGTTCTACTTGCGATTACATTTACCATTGTATGTTGAATTGGTCAGTGGACCGTATAATGGATTGATGGATAGTATTGTTTAGAGACTTTTGTTTTAAATTTTTTTTTATAACTAATTGTTATCATTTCATTGTTCATGTGATATTGTGTGAATTAGTATTTCATATACCTAAAAAGGATTTGAAAATCCAAATGAATAGAATGTAAGATTTCAATTTAGACACCAACGCATGTTGTTTTTACACGATTCTATAACTCATTCTTCTAATATGATTGAGGTTGTAATTTGAGACATAAAATTATACTTAAACTACAAATTGAATTAGAGTAGTTATGATTTGTAAGATGAAATTCTATCTACTAGATAATTATAAATTTCTAATATGATTGAGGTTGTAATTTGAGACATAAAATTATACTTAAACTACAAATTGAATTAGAGTAGTTATGATTTGTAAGATGAAATTCTATCTACTAGATAATTATAAATAAAATTACATGAGAAGAAATAACTATTCTATAATTGAAACTCTAGCCAAATCTTGTGAGCTTGGCTAAACTTTTCATTAGTCATTTAATATTTTTTGGTTAAACTTTTCATAAGTCATTTAACACCTATAAAAGATTGCTATGAGTCAAATATTAAAAAATCTATTATTAACAGAAAAAGAATTTGGACCCAATAAACTAGTCCACACACTACGCCCACATATCTCTAATAGATTAAATAACTTCAACAACAAGCTCTTCACCTATATGACATGTGCTAGAATCAGTATTAGAAAATTAGGAATGTGGGACTTCACTTTCTTTTATTTTTCATAGTCCAAACACACCCTTTCTAATGTATCAAGTTAAACTAAGATTTGAGTGCATATTGTCTTTACAAAGCAAATCAGCTTTTGCGATGGCTTGCTCTACCCTGACAAATTCAAAGATTATTGCAATTTGCAATCCTTGGGCCCAATAGAAGCATTCTTGGGACAATAATTAGACCAGATGCTATTTTGTTAGAGCGTGAAGGGGGGCCATGATGGGGATGTTACTTTCAAAAGCTTGCTTTCTGGGGCAAGAGAACCATTGGAGCCAAACTATGAAGGTCAACAAGAGATCCTTTGCAACTGGCAGATGGACGATAAGGAAGAGTCCCTACCTCGTGGAAGTGGAATGTCAGGAGCTCTTGGCGAACCTTCTTCGGGGAAGAAAAGAAAGTTTGGCTCAATATGCTAAGAATGAGGGTAAAGAAATAAAAAGTGCAGATACACCTGCCATTGTAGAGAATGGCAGAAAGAGCTTTTCAAAGAAACCACGAAATCGTGACCACTATAACGCTTCTCCATTGAATTGGAGATGCTTTTTTTTTTTAATTCAATGACTTGTGCTGGGCCCACTAATGTCCATATGGCTGAAGAGGTGGTGCTGACTGGTATAAGAAGTGAAAGGGTTCTTTGATTAAAATAAAAAATAAAAAAGGAAAAGAAAAACAATTTACCAAACCATAGCTCATTCGGATTTAACGGATGAATCCATTATAACAAATGAAAATTTTGTTTTCAATCCAGACCATCGTGGTTTCACGAGTGAAAAAGGAATGGTCCACCATAAAGTAGATCTCGATTTGCCGGTTCTCGAAGGCCATTAGACAAGATACACATGTGCAGATGAATGAATCATCGGAAAAAATTCCTATCAACATCTTGACATCAATTTGTGCAAATCATTTCATCAAAAGCTATATTGCAGAAGTTGTAGAAGGTGCCATTGATGAGCAACTTTCCATCTTCAGTATATACTCTTAAGAAAAACACAACAAATTAATTATATATACTAAGAACCGCGTAATCAAAACGTCCACATTTTTTTTTCCAACTTTGGAATTAATTTCAACTCAAAACACTAATAAAAAGTGGAGAAAATTCATGCTTAATTTATGTCCACTTTCCAACAAACATGTCATATAAATTGATTAGCGGCAATGTCTAATAAAGAGGGAAAGGAAGGAGAGAATGTGTGTTTGGATGAGGAGACAAATGAGGAAGTGAAGTCCCATATTCTTAATTTCTCAATGCTAACCCTAATATATATAATGTAGGGTTAACGTTATAAATAGTGCCTTAATTTTGACAAAATATGCAATTAATAGTTGAACTTTGAAATTGATTAATTTAGTATCTAAAATAATTTTTTGTATCAATAATATCTCTGTAATATTGGTTAGTGTATAAGAAAAAGAATTCAAGATACTAAATTTATGGGTTTTGTACGGAAATACTTATATTTTTAAAAATAAATCCCAAAATACCCACTTGAGAAAAGATATTCCAAAAATAACCCATCGAAAACGTATTTAAGGTATGCGTTCGAAGACCCACACACAACAAAACGAAAAACGGAGGGAAAATGGAATGGAACGCATGTGGTATATGCGTTGGAGACGTGGGACGCATTCCCCACATGCGGCTGAAGTCCCCCCACAGAGGACGGTCGGACGCATTCCCTCCATGCGGCTGAAGCGTCCATTTCTGCTGCAGCTTGGAGACCACGGTGGGACGCATTCATCATATGTGCCCAGTCCTTGCGAGATATTAGCCATGTCATAAAACATGGTCGGAGTCAGGGATTGAAGTCGGTTGGATTCGGACACCACACGCTCGGAGGATATTGGTGTTTCTGATCGCACCTAAAGGTGTGTGTGTGTATATATATGTACAAAGTAGATTCTTGACATGATTCTTCATGCAGAAAATAAAAGCATATGTCGCCTACGTGAAATGGAGCCTGCCCAAAAAGAGAAAAAATATATAATGTACATATCACGGAGGATCCAACGCGCTTGGAGAATGCGTTCGATAACGTCAATGCATACAACGAATGCGTTCAAATATCAATCTGACTCAAACTTCGAACGCACTTCGACCCTAATCTTCGAACGCACTTTGACTGTAATGTGACTCAAACTTCGAACGCATACCTTAAATGCGTTTTCGGTAGGTTTTTTTCGGAATATCTTTTCACAGTTGGGTATTTTAGGATTTATTTTCAAAAATATAAGTATTTCCGTACAAAACTCCTAAATTTATCAATTTTAAAGTTTAAAATATGTTAAAATTCAGGTATCATTTGCAACATTTACTCAATTATAAGTGAAGAGTCTTATTGAGTAAGTGTGGGCTTGATGTGTGGACTAATTAATCTATAGGACCCAAACTCTTTTATTGTTAAGAATAAAGTAATTCTAGTTGTGATTATAGTTATAATTGATAATAATCCTAAGAGTAAGAATAAAATAATAATTATAATAAAAATAAAATAAATAGATTTTTCAAATATTACACATATGTTAGTCTTCTATAGGCAAAATGTGACACGTCAGCAAATGGACCTAACTATGTTAGCCAAGCAGCAAATGCAATAATTACCCTTTAGTTTATTCAAATTTTGAAAACACTAAAAGAAATTGGATTGCTCTAGCGTGACTCAAGCCAGTTGTCATTATTATTATTATTTTTTGTTTGCTGCTAACTTAAGCGAGTTAAGCATTGAGCATATTGTTGGGCAAGAATCAATATTAATAAATGTCTTTTTAACTAGATTGTTATTAAGTATGCTTTCCACATATAGTATATCATTGCGATTAGGATTTCTAACATAAACATATGCATTTGTAGATTAGAAAACAAGATCAAGCTATTCTTTGCCATCCAAGTTTTCTATTCGTATCAAAACCAAAAAGAACAAAGAATCTCATAAAAATTGAAAATTTTTATAGTTAGATGAATCATTGTTGGTGCTTGTAATGTTGACATGCTCTATAGACTTGATCTATTACCAAAAGGGCATTCTTAAACTGTACTAAAGATGCCGTGGTTGTCATTGCCTCGTAATATCTTTTATTGCTTGTAAGCCTCCATGCTGATTTGGATTTCTCAATAACTGTCATTAGCTTGAGCGTCGAGTCTTTTAATTGAAGATACCCTTAAAGCACTATCAGTTTACTCTTTCTCAGTGGATTGTCCAAAATAAAGAGTAATGATACTAAACTATATCAATCTTTTAGGGTAGTTCATCCAATGTGTTAATATTTTGAAAGATTAAAAAGATGAATCAGTATTTTATAAAATAAATCAAATAAGGTATTAACTTTTTATAAAATTCATTTAAAATATCAACGTTTGATTAATTTATTAATTTGTCATAGATATCTTATTTGTCTCGCTTCGTAAAATATTAATTTTTTAACTACTCGAAACGTTGATAGTTTAAATGAATCTTAGCTCAAACATTAATACCTTTTTAGTGTATTGTACCTAAAATTATAGAGGTGACTGGGTTGATTAGTCATGTGCATGTAGTGTCCATCACACACTACAAAAGAGAAATGGCCCAAGGGAAGAAGTAGGCTGTATCAAGAGGCTTGAATGCATGCATAACATAGAGATGAGTTACCTATTATCAAAATATATTATTCTTAATGAGAGACTTTATGTTCTTTGCATTTCATTATTCATTTTAATATGATATATTGGTAGCAAAACAGTGTTTCTCCTCAATGTTGTCCCCCTTAAAAAGAAGAGAGGCTTTAGGTATTTATAGGATTCAATTTTTTTATATTTTCCACATATTATATTGGTGATTGGCGACTGAGATGAGGGTCTTGATTAGTGGACTTCTTCCATGGGCTTTACCTTGAGTTTAAGCTCATCAAAAGCCTCTTTTAATGCATAAACCTTCTTAAAAAAAGGTTAGAATGGATGGTCCGATCCAACAATCCTTATTCCAAACTCACTATACTAAATCTTGCTTGATCACACAAAATATATGGGTTTTGATTGTTTAGATCCTAAAGAGTTAAGTTTAAGTCGTTATTGATCTTAAGAGGCATGAATTTAATCTAGCCCTCTACACATAGCTTTGAAAAATCTTAATAGGAAAGGATATAATATAGATTGATTTTATCCTATGGACTTTTTTTTAATGTAATGTGGTTTAAGAAGTAATTGATTATGTGAAGTTATGTTTGTAGCCATGATCTTATTTTTATAATGAGAATTTGTCTAATGTTGTTAATCTTTGCTTGAAAATCCTACAAGTATTTGGCAATATAATGATAAATTAGATCAAATATTATTAAAAATTGGGAGTTTAAAAAATTAGGATTTTTTTTTTTTTTTTTAAGACAATAATAATTCTTGTGACATCATTTGTTTGTTAATTTTACAATATTAACGAAGGAGTGAAATGGTTCCTATGGGTTTGATCAAGTTTCTCTAGGAGTAGTTATTTTTAGAAGATTTGGGTTAGTTTTAAGGTTAAGTTGGGTTTACTTTAAGGGTTGAGTCAATATGATGTGGCAACACATCTCAACTATTTAACTATTTTGGATGCCATGTTAGTAGGTTTTAAGGCATCAAGTAAAATCCTAAAGCAATTTATTTTTGAAAACATAGGTCCACAAATGAGAAAATATAAAATATAGGTCATGAATTGAAAAATAAAATGCAAAAACTTAAGTCCTTTAGGTGTTTTTTTCCCAAGCATCACGAACTGAGTCGGACCCAAATCACAAAAAATACTTTAGACCTCAAATATAAACTAATCATATATAAATCCTTATTCTAGATAATCAACTGTCATCTCACTTGCATAGTTATTGCGAGTCCCCTCACTAATAGAAGATCATCATCCATAAATCAAAGCAATCCTCAATCATCAACCACATAACTTGAAAAATAAGGAGTAGGGGAAAATGCCATATATATCATTTCATGAACTCGCATAAATATTACATGACGAGTGACTTAAAGAAGTTAATACAATAGACGATTATATAACACATCACATATTAAATTATTTTATCAATTATCATAACCATAAACATAAAAAAAATAAACATAATCATAAACAAGAATCAATTGAAACTACTCATACATTAAAAAAAAAAAAATTTCAAAACAAGAACCCATTTATAACTAAAACAAAAATTGGGTATGGCTCTCTCAATGGATTAAATGAACTTATGACTTCTTTTTTTGTACTACACTTGATGGACTGAATGATCCCAAATCTTTGTGGTCATGCCATATTGGATTAAATGAACTTATGACTTCTTTTTCATGCTATACTTGATGGATTGAATGATCCTAAACCTTCATGGTCATGCCATATACGATGATAGAGAAGTTCCTAAAACCTTAGTTAGTTAAGGCACACTTGATGGAAACAAAATTTCTAAGACCTCTATTAATGGAAATAAAAATTGAAACAAGAAACAATGTGGGTTTTGGAATCATTTAAAGGAAAAATGGAAAACATGGGTAAGGTTCAAGAGGTTTTTGCAAATATTTTTACAAGGTATAAATAAAAATACATGTAGTCTTAATTAATTTAAATATTACATAGCCTAGAACACTAAACTTATCAAGAATAAAACAACAAATGATAGTAGCATGTACTCATAAACTTTTATAATCCAAATCCTATAATGAAATAATTTAATTCATCCTCATTCAATAGTGAAAAATTCATCTTAATTGGTATGAAATCGAGGAATTCAAGATAAACAACTATGATATCTTAACAATAAAAGTTTTTCGTAAAAAGAATTATAAGTTATGAACAAATTTCTCAAAAGAATAAAATTCATGATCTAGTAGGAATTGATGAGTGTCAAGCCCCAAGGGGTATCCTAAACGTAGCAGACTATCGTACACAATATTAAAGTCTAGAAATGACTTCTTTAGTCATGCATAGGCTTTCATATCATGTACAAGGCGCATAACACATAAGAGGGACTATATCGAGTAGTGCAATTTACTTCGATAACAATTAAGTAACAAAACAAGAGAAATATTTAATATGAAACATAAAAAAGGTCAATTACAATTCTTAAGGGCATACCCCTGCTAATGTCTTTAATTTTACATAAATACATTCCTAGTAATCTCCAAAATATTAACATAACATATATTACTCATAAAGAAATTTCAAGAAAGTAAATTTCTTCTATACTTCTACTTCTTTTGTAAAAACTCAATAATCCACCAATGATTTCCTTAATATGCTGTCCTTAGATAAAGTCTTAAGCATACCTATTTCAACAAAAATCTATGGGGGTGTAAGCTTACGGCGCGCTTAGTGAGATATTCCCTTTATTCGTACCGTATTTCAAACAAGTTTATTAATTTTCATGCATATGCTATGCATACTATGCAACAACCACATGATACAAACAATTATGTATGGATATCCAGAAACCACACATAGAACATATTTGCGCCCTTTGTATCTAAGGTTATGGAAATTGGGTCCAAAGATCTATCCTATCTTCACTGCTTGTCCCCAATCCTTTTTCTTACAGCGATCAATCGACCCGACTCATCCTTGGGATGTATCCCTAGTACACCTTAGTTTCCTAAGAATGAGCTTGACCTCTGGCCCTTCTGATTCCTCGTAGGAGTAGTAGCCCTTATTATATGACTCGATGGATACAATGCATGTCGAGTTAATTTATATCGAGGGTAAGTATAATTAAAGTATATTTGGGGTGATCAAACAAGCATCATACACACATAAGCAACATATAATATTGAAAATGTACTTAAATAATCATTTGTTAGTTTCGATATGTTTAGCATCCTTTGTCACACATACATAAAAACACTTACATGTAAACCCATAACCCAATACATATACATTCTATCTTGTACCTATAGATCTAGTGCAGCTATCTACAAGCAAAAGGAAGGTAACAAAATCAAGACGGAAAACTCACTTTGTAAACCCTTGTTTTCTTAGCGAACCTGAGTTCGATTTCAGAAAACTTAAAACCGGAAATCGAAACTTTAAAAGAATACCCTTGGACCAGTCAGACCTAGCAACCTTATGTCTAGCAATTCCAAGAATGAAACCCTAGAAGAATAGAAATGAGCTAACTCCAAAATAAAACCCTAAATCAGAAAGTCAATTGGAAATCCTAAGTCAACAAAACTTCAAAAACCTAGCAGTTTAGATCCAGCAAACCCGTGTCCACAAACCAAGAGGTCGAAATGTGAGTAGGAAGTGTAGATTGGCTCGTATTAATATTAGAATGCTTAACAATATCAAATGAGTGGATTTTCGACCTATTTCGAGCCCGATCGGATACAAATCTTGAAAAGCGTGTCCCGAAGCTCAGGATATTAAATATATGATATTAGTACCGTTAGATTCGTAATTTCATAATATTTCTAAATATATCATTTATATGATTTTTCGAGCTATAAAAGTTACAGTTATAACTTTTATTGTATTTTCATTTCCACTGGTAATTTAATTGTCTAATCAACTTTTTGCTTTCTGTCACACTATTTATCATGTACAACCACCCATACCCTATTCTTACATCCTTACAACCTATTCTTACAAATTTACATCACTTCCTTACTAATTTACTTTTCCAATATATTTTGTACTTAAACTACTTATTAAGTTTGAATTTTATTACACAAAACAAAACCAAAACTCTCTCTCTCTCTTCCTCCACATGGAACTGCCCCCTCTCCCCCATTCCCTCTCTCATTTAATTGATTTTTTCTTCAATTAATTATTCAACTAACCATAATTCTTTTTCCTATATAATCTCTTTTACACCTTTCACTTTTTCACTTTTCTTCATTTTTCACAAATCAAGCTTTTGGAAATTTTTTTCTCTCCTCTCTCCCTTTAGTCTTGCCGTGAGCCTTCCTTGCTCACACACACACACAAATTTTTTTTCTTCAAGTTTCCTTCTCCAAAACACTAAATAGGTAATAGATCTTGACCTATCACTATAAAACATGTAATGACAAGGTCATACATATGTGGTTCCACCAAAACTCTCCATGAGTCTTATGCTAGGGATGTGGAAACACTAGAACATGATATCCTTGCCATCAAAATGTGTAGATCTTACTATTAAAGTTAATATACTAAGTATTTTGCTATATTATTGTTATATGTTGTTCATATAGAAATTTTGTGCATATATTTTCATTTTTACTCCCATCTACATATTGTCATTATTGCATTACATTCATAACATGAGTAGTATAATAGATCTATTTGTTTAGAGTAGTTAAAATGACATAGTTACTTGTTTTTCATACATGAAGACTTGCTACATGATATTCTTAAGGAAAGTGTCGAATCAAAACTCAAGATTCATTTTGTTTCTATCAAAAAGTGATTTTTAAAATTCGGATTTTGAGAAAGACCCATTTAGAAAACATATTATCCAACTTCAAAATGAATATTTTATGTAAAATGAAGTGCTTAAATAATAGGTATCATAAAGTACTGATTTTTATAAGTTGATCATGGTTTCACTAAGAGGAGTTTTCAAAACAAGAAAATGATTACAAAAGTTAAGTTAGATAATATGTTTTATTAAAGAAATGAAAGCCTGAGGGAGTAGGGTGAAATGCCAAGAAAACACCTATTTTCCAATCCTAAAACAAGAGTTTTATTAAAGAAATGAAAGCCTGAGGGAGTAGGTTTGATTATGACTTAATTTTAGAAAGATTAAATGAGTTTTTCACAAGAAACCATCTCGAAAACAATTTCCCAAAATTCGGATTTAAAAATGATCCTCATTTAAACACCTATTTCTAAATGTAAAAATGAGTGTTTTAATGGAAAAATAGAAGTCTTAGGAAATAGATATAATAAAGATTTGATTTTTATAAGAGTAAATGTGTTTTATCAAAGTAGAAATCCAAAACAAAGGAAAAATTTTCCAACTAAGATCAAACAATATTTTCCTTCTCAAAAATTGTGCAAAATTCATCATTAGGTAAAACTCACTTTAAACCATCTATTTTCCAACCCTTAAATGAAGAAATTTATTAAGATAATGAATGTATTAGGTATATAGGTCATCAAGGCCTTATCATAGTAAGAATATGCATGATTTTCAAAGGAATACAACTAGTTTTCTCAAACAAGCGTTCATGATATTATTGCAAGGAGAAAGTTTTTGCAAAATTCATTTTTATCAAGAATCATTACGGAATTACATGTAGATAGCTCATATCATGACATTCATGATCATAACTTATAGATATTGTATGTACATATAATCTACTTGTTAGGAATAATGCAAATTTCAAAAAACAATTTCAGAGTTTCAAATTCTAGTTACTAATCAGATCTGATCTGAACATTCTGAGACTTAAACGTTTTCAAAATTTAGTAATAACATCATAAATAGATAGTTCTTTCAAAGTAGATAGAAATTGATAGCTTATTTATGAAATTCTGAGTTAAAATGACTAAGTTATGATCGTTTTAAGTTGGAATTTTCAATTACCACGGAAATTACAAATTTAAAGAGTTTTATTTGAAAAGTTTGGAATTAGTTATGGCATGAAATACTCATAGGGGTATTTCTTTTGTTTAGGTGATTTTGGAATCGGGGGAAATTCGTGTTTTTGGATCAATACCGTTACAGACAGGAGACCATGGCCGAGTAAGTTCACTATCTTTAAATTATATGCTTATGATTGTGTTTGTAACGTTAGTGACATTAGAATTAGGGCAAGATAAAAAAATTTGATTATGTGTATGTCAGTTATACTTGGGTGAATGATAATAATATCGAAATGAGCTTGTTGTAAATATTTGTATGATTTAGTATAAAATTGAAGTATCTGCAATATCTATGATCGCCCATAAATTATTAATTAATATGCCATGATCTTATAATCAAATTGACCATACATACCATATGCGAGTCACATTGCATTGGTTATTATACCTTTGTGGGAATAAGGCATAATAGCTGGGCAATGAGGGACCTGTAAACTCGAATGTTAGTGTAGGGGCCAGAATTGAAAATGTGTGTAGGTGGACACCTGTATCAACCACAATATAAATGAGAAAAATTGAAATCTATGGTCGTATGGGCCTGAAACACCCAACCCCGAATGGAGGGCGTAAATCCATTCAACATAAGATTTCCGAAAAGTCTTATGTATTGTATGCTTACGTGCTTGTGCATTTCATATGGTTGTTAATATAACTTGCCTGATATATATTAATTATTGAGCATTTAATTTTGGAATAAAACTCACTAAGCTAGCGTAGCTTATACCTCCACAGTTTCTTTCTAATGCAGTTCCCGTACATATGGTTGCATTCCCGGACCTGGCCAAATCAGGTAATACGAGACTAAGAGTTATCTCCTTAGAAGTTTACGATTGGTTTTGTATAGTTTTTAGTAGTGAACCTAGAACGATCAAGTTTTACCAAAAAGATAATACCTAGACTTATGTGTAGCAGGGGAATGCCTATTAATGCTTTGTAACTGATCATGAGATATTTGTGGTTTATATTTTTATACTTATCTTATCAGGTTGAACTATCTATCGCCAATTGTTTATGTATTCTATTATCATAAGGGAACGCGTTGCATACTAATACCAAACTTTTGAATGACTGTGGTAGTGATTCTTAAGTCTCGTTTAGCATGCGGTGGACTGTTACGTTTAAGGTGCCTTTTAGGGCGTGACACACTTGTTCATATTGCAATCTATTTAGTCGTAATAATCATTCGAAAGGGGAGTCTCATATTCCTCGTCACCTAGATAAAAAAAATACTCGGAGTGAGTATTTCATAGAAATTCTATTTAATTTTCTAACTTTATTTATTTTATTCTCAGCAAAATTTAGATCATGAGAAATTTCAACTTAATATGGCCATAACTTGCTCATTTTAACTCGGAATTTCGTATATTTATACTTGTTTTCTACATACTCGAAGAGATAAATTTATTTTCTCATATTATTTTTAAAACTTAAATCCATTTCAGTTTCAAAATAGGTCGGTACAAATCTGGCTCGAAAATTCCAGCCTTTAAATTGCAATTTTTCTCAAGTTTTTCTTCACTTAAATTCTTTATAGCAAACATATAAATATTTTACTTTGATAATCATTTAATATTAACAATAACTCATATTATATGCATGACCCTAGTGATGTTGTTTCAAAGTAAAACTTTGTAAAACAATCTTTTGTAGAAAGTAGTAATGTTGAGTTTTATGAAAATCATGCTTTTGACTTGTGATAAAATTTACAATCTTGTAACCATGTGATTTAACAACAAAAATAAAAATCATAGCTCAATATATTTTTTTGAAATCTCAAAGGTCTGATATTTGAAAAGAATTTTATTTAATAATTTATTTTACGGGATATGGTTTTACCTATTGGTCGCATAAAACTCTAAGTGTATGTGTAAGCCCCGGAAAATTTCAATAAATAATTCTAAAATAAACTTTGGAAATAAACCCTAAAAATCACTCCAAATTAAAACCGAACTTTGACTAGTCCTAAATCACGAACGAATCCGGAAATTTCTCAATCTTGAGGAAAAATAAGAATCCTTAAAAATAAAATAAGAACTCAACATACTTCAAAATCTAAGACCACTACATATGAAAAATTTCATATTCAACTCCGACTTATAAAATCAGATAATATAAGGCCCAAAAACAAATTATTAAAAAGTAAATAATGATTAACCTTCAGAAATAAAACTCAATCCAAGAATTCCGAAAACGTCGAGAGATATTAAATACTTACAAAATCAAATTTAAAATAAATTTCTCAAATCAAATATGTTGTATAAACATAAAATATTAGTTTCCAAATTGGCAAAGATCTAAACTAAAAAATCACCCGGAAACCCTAAATGGAATACAATAGTTTAAGTCCGGCAATCTACGCCCTTAACCCTAGAGGCCGAGATGTATTTTAAATGTGTAGAATAGCTCGTAGTAATATAAGTTTCTTAAAAATATCAGATTGGTAAATTTTTGACCTATTTTGAACCCATTCGGATACAGACTTCGAAAAACGTGTCTTGGGGCTCGAGATATAAAAATATACCATTAGTACCATTAGACTCGTAATTTCATAAGATTTTCAAATATATCAGTTATATAATTTTTCGGGTTATAAAAGTTACAGTTATAACCTTTTTATCGTATTTTCATTACTACCGGTAATTAATTAGTCTTTTGTACTATTCACTTTTATTTCATTACATAATTTTATTATTCTTATAAAGCCTTATATTTTTAGATAAATATTTTATATATTATAGAAAATGTTGTTTTTCTAAAATTTAGTTCGTTTCGGGTTTTTACGGGATTAGATTATGTTTAAGACCCGATACTAAAAATAAAATAAATTAATTTATTAATTTAAAATATTTTAAAAATATTTTTATTTTCATAAAATAATTTTTTAGAATTTTTCGGGTTATAAAAATATCATTTATAGCTCATATTCGCGTATTTTGATCATACCGGTAACATATTTGTTAAAATACTAAAATAATTCAAATAATTATTTAATTTTATTATGAAAATTCTGCCACTTATTTAAAAATATTTTTCCTAATTTTATTTTATATTTTTCTTAATAAAAACACTTTTTCCAACCCATACTTCAAGTACACCTTTACATATCACTTCTTTTTCACTTCAATCTTTCTACATTTTATCCCGCACTTCATGGCAGATTTTGACCTCCTTTATGGCTGCCTTGACTCTTGAATTACTCCAAAAATTAATTAAAATAACCCTCTTTCAACCCTTCTTCAAGAAGCTACATTTACACATTAATTACACAATTCAATTTCAAGTCAAAATTCAACAAATTCCCTCTCTCTCCTCTCCATTTTCACGTGCAGCCCTCCCAAATTTGCTGCCCTTGTTTTATTTTTTTTCTTTCTTTCATTCATTTAATACACTATTCTCTCTCTCTTTCATTTACACTTTTTCCCTTTACCATTCCTTAACTTTTTCTCTCTCTTTTTCCTCTCTTTCTTCTTCATTTTGTTCTTGTTCTTCAAGAACAAAGCTGCTCCATTCCATTTTTGAGCTCCACACATATTTCTTCAAGATTTTTGAATAAAACTCTTGTCCAAAGCTTCCATAGGTGATATAGGTAAAGTATAGTGAGAGTTTCATGTATCAAATGACATTCCATAAGCTTAAAAGCTAAGGATGATGATGCTAAAATGAAAAACTCCTCTTCTCTATGATTATTATCTTGTATCATTATTATTTTCTTGTTTAAAGTAGTTATATTTTGTAGATCTAACTTTTTGTAGCTTTGATTTTTGTTTATGCCTTAGATCTTGTTATTGAGTTATTATTTTTGTTATTGCTTATGATTTATGCATATATTCCATTCACATAACTATTATAGTATTCATGCATTTATAACTAGATCTAGTTGTTTTAGGTTCATACATGCATTAGATTTTGTTTTATGTTCATAAACAACTTGTAGTAGCATGATGATAGTAGGAAAGTTTTAGAAACTCAAGATCTATTTTATTTTCAACAAAAATCATTTTTGAAAATTCGGATGAAAAAGGACCATATTTAGAAAAGTTATTTTTCAACTTCAAAATGTGTATTTTTCATTTAAAATGAAGGGCTTAGGGAATAGATAACATAAATGAATGATTTTGATGAGTAAAGTTTAGATCTATGAGTTTATAGTTTACTACCATGGGTTTCTTTTAGATTTATGTTCATATTAAGTGTAGATCTTGGTTTTGAACTAAACAAAAATGTGAAATTCGTATTTTGGCAAGACCCCTATTTAAAAACCACTTTCCAAGTGTCAAAATGAAATTTTTACTTGAGATAATGAAGGCTTAATGTATGTATATCATCAAGACTTCTTTTTACAAGAATCAAATGTGATTTTCAAAATAAAAATCTCATTTTCGAATTTGGCCAAGGCATATTTTAAAACATGTTTTCCAACTCAAAAATGAAGTTTTTATTCAAGATATGGAAGGCTCTTAAGATAGGATATGTAAGGAATGGATTTTCATAAGTTTAGATAGATTTTATCAAAAGATATGTCCAAAAATAAATTTTGTAAATTCGGATCTCAACCAAGACCAATTTTGAAAACCCATTTTTCAACTTCAAAACAAGACTTTTAATAAGGAAATGGAAGCCTTAAGGGATAGGTTTGATTAGGAAATGATTTTTGAAAAACTAAATGAGTTTTACAAAGAAAACAAGCTCAAATGAATTTCTCAAAATTCGGATTTGAAAATAGCCACTATTTAAACACCTATTTCCAAATGCCAAAATGATAATTTTTATAGGAGAATGGAAGTCCTAGGGAATATATGTAACAAAGACCAAGTTTTGACAAGATAAGAGAAGTTTATCAAAATATAATCCTAGAATAACAAATGGTTTCCAAGAATAGGTTAAACAATGTTTTCATTCTTCAAAATTTTGTAAAATTCGTACTTAGGCAAACCACCTATGTAAACACCTATTTTCTAACCCCAAAATGAAGGTTTTATTTGAAATAATGAAGGTGATGGTTATATAGGTCATCAAGGTTGAATTTTGTTAAAAGCAAATATGATTTTACAAGAAGAAAAACTATTTTTCTTAAGTCTAGTAAATTCAAAGTTTTGCAAAGTAAAGGTTTTCAAAAAGAATTCTTGGTACTATATGATTACATATAGGTAGATCATCTCATAACCTTCATAACAATAGCTTGTAGGTAATACATATATGCATGATGCATTGTAGAAATAAAGTATGAAAATTGAGTTTATCCAAAATTTGTAAATTCGGATGATTTCAAAACCATGCCTTAAAAACTCATTTATCAACTCCAAAACTTGTGTTTTATATGAAAAATGAGGAGTTTAGGTCATAGGTATCAAGTAATGATTTTGATAAATTAAGATGGGATTTGCTAAGAAAAATATATAGAACAAGGAGTAGAAATGAAGTAGGAAAAATTTGAGTTGTTGTCATTTTAAGAAATTCGTAATAATGGAGTAATGGCATGAAAACCATATTTTTCAAACTCAAATTAGTTTTATCAAAGAAATGAAGTCCTTAGTGGCTAGGTATGGTTGAGCTTTAATTTTCTAAGTATCAAATGATTTTTACTTAAAGGAATCACTCAAAAACTAATTTTTACAAAATTCGGATTTTGGAATCAACCCTACTTGAAAACATGTTTACAAAGTGTAAAATGGAAATTTTTATGTAGAAATGAAGGTCATAAGTAATAGATATAATGAAGACTCAATTTTAACAAAGATAATTATATTTTCTTAAGAAATAAATCCAAAACAAATGGAAATGATCAAAGTCAGGAAACTAGTTTTCTTGAAAGTAAATAGTCATGGAGTCTTACAAATAGAAAGTTTCTAAAAATTCCTTTTAGTAAATATTGTCAAAAGCATGCATACATCAAGCTCATAACATTCTATTCATGATGGGAAATCATTCATATTGCATGTATAGTTGATTTGTCAAGTAGAAACATTACAAACAATTACGAAACTATTTTTTGGAATTGGAATTTGCCACTGTTCTGATCTGATCCGACCTTTTCGAAGCTTCAAAGTTTTCAAAACTTAAATATAATATTAGAAATAGATAAATCTTTCAAAGTAGATAGAAATCGATATATAATTTACTAAATTCCGAGTTAAAACGATCAAGTTATGACTGTTTTAAGTTGGAATTCCCGCTTAGGACAAGAATTACGAATTTGATAGTTTGTATGAGATAACTTGGACTAGCTGAGTGATGAAATACTTATTAGGGTATTTCTTCCTTTTTAGGTGACCCCGATATCGACGATTCCTTACCACCGGATTACTTATACTAAGAGACCAGTGATCCAATGGCCGAGTGAGTATTACTTCCGATTTCATTTATTGTATGTGATTATAACAATAGTGTCACTAGACATTTGGTAAAGATAAAATGGATATGATGGGGACAAATGGGAACTATGTATGCTTATTGTTGATGTGAGAATTGGAATATAAGAATATCGAAGTCAGGTGATTAACTATTGCTTGTATAGATGAATTAGAAATGACTGTCTGCAATTATTGATTGATCACTTAAAAAAATTGGTATAATTGATTATTCAGAATTGAAGAAGAAATTGAACTCATTCATATCACGATGGGGATGGAGCATTAGCATTTGTTGGTTAATCGTGATCCATAAAACGAATATGAATTGGTTAATCGTGATCCATGAAACGAATTTATAGTTCAGTTAACTGTGAGCTTAAACGGCGTCGTACGGCAAGATTCGTTAATCTGCTAACCCGGGATGGAGGGCGCAAGTCCATCCACGTATGATTTTCGGCTGGTCATATGTTTGTTAAATTCACGTGTTTGATGCATATCACTTGTCTGATTAATCACTTGATTGTATGATGTGTTATAAATGTAATCTTGGAAGTTCTTACTCACTAAGCTAGTGTAGCTTATACCCCAATAGATGTTTAAATGAACAGGTTATTTCAAGAGTGCTAAGTGAGGACCAAGATGGTTGGAGCCGAAAATGACTTCGGGATTCCGGCAAAGAAGAAGAATGCTTGAAGTTATTAGTTAGGTTTTATGAATTGCCTTGTAATAGTTTTATGTAGTGGAGTCTTTTGATGAATGTAATTGAAGAGTATAGTAAATTGAAATTCTTTTACAATGTTACTCAAGTTATATCAACATAAAATGTATCACTCCGATGAGTCTCCTCCATGTGTTAGACGCCTTGTACATAGTATGGAAGTCTTCGCGTGACTAGGGTGGTCATTCTTAGGCTTTAATATTGTGTACGACGGACTACCACGTTTATGGTACCTTTCGGGGCGTGACAGTGTGTCTTGTTGAAATTTTTACCTTAGTTTTGTTCTTAAACAAAATTTTAATTCTTAGATTTTGTGATCGTGAAACTTAATTAAAGAAAATCATGATTTTATATTTATTTTGAGTTCATGAATATTTTATTTTTATATTAAAATTCTCTTATTAATTATTTTTCAACACATGAATCTTTATGTGATAACGAAGAAAAATCATTCTAAGTTTTGTTATCTCTAAAATGTTTTAAGAATTAATATATGAGAAAAATTAGGTAAATGGCTTATTCTTAAATTTTTATTCATAATAAATTTTTCTTAATTTATAATTTTTCAACACATGGACCTTTAAGAGGTTGTTGGAAGAAAACTAAAATTTTTAGTTTTAACAAGTAGGTGTCTAATTATTATGACTATTATTTTTATATTCCCTTAACTTTTTTAAAAATGAATTTGCTTCTCAAAACTTGATTTTTTAAGTTGTATACCGATCTTATTTTTAAGTGGATTTTAACTAGTGAGTCAATTTTTAAGTTTACCTTAGAAAAATTATTTTATTCAAAGTGTTTATCAAAATATTGGCATATACCTTATAAATAAGTTCTTAAGAAAAACTTGCACAACAAAGGATTATAAATTTATGATAAATTTATTTAAGCATTTTGGAAAGATTGGAATTTGATCAATTATCCTAAGTCTTAATGAAAATTCTTTCTAAGTGTTGAAAATTACTTCTATTAGGAGTTTAGTGTCATTTTTATATAAAAGAAAATAATATATAGGGTAATGTCAAATTTGTACCTCAACTTTGCTCGAAAATTCACTTAAACACCTGAACTTTTAGATATTCAATTTAGTACTTGAGCGAACTGTTCGAGGCCATTTTTAGTACTTCGGTTAACAGTGTTAACTTTGTTGCTGACGTTGACGTGGATGTATTGACTAATCAACACATGATACGTATCATTTGACGTGGCATATATTATCATTTTTCATCTATTTTGATTTTGACGTGGAATTTTTTATTTTTATTTGCATTTTATATTATATTTTAAATAATAATATTATTTATATTTTAAAAATAGTTATAAACTCATAATTAAGCTCAAGCCCAACATATTAAATAATAGAGCAAGCCCATTACTCCTTTGTGAATTTTTATTCTTCAACATAGGTTTGTTCTAATTTTACGTATATACAAGTCTATTTGTCAAAATTTTTTCCATGTGGGACTAAATACAAACGCAAAGAACATCAACTTCATCTTCCTAACCCAAAATCCAACACATGAACTTTATGAACAACTTTGGAATCAATAATACCATTGTATGACTTAAGCATGTGCAGACCAATTCTTTCTCTCTCTAGCTCGCCCCCTCTCTTTCTATGTGCAGGCTAACTTTATGAACAACTTATGAGTACATGCCTCGACGACATCGTTGGACTCATCGACAATGCTCTCAATAGTAGCAAAAACAAATTTTCTATCCACCAAGTACTTCAACAACCCTTTAATCGACGGAATCCACACCTGCATACCATCTTCACTCTCTTCCTCCTCCTCCTCTTCTTCATTTCCGTTCTCTCTCTCAAAAAACACCATTAACGAAGCTTTCAAGTCTTCACCACATCTCTATCCCACCATCGATCCATTTGCATAGAATAAAACTCCATAGACACAACACGAACCAGACGCGACATACTATCAGGCTAACATCCAAACCAAAGTCTTGAAACCCAGTCACACCATAAACCAAACTCTCATGCTGTCAAACCTCCATTAACGCTGCTATACACTAAACCTACTCCGCTGCTGAGGAAGAAGACCCACATCTATGACTGAGAAGACCCATCCAAACTAGTTGATATGCAATTGTTGAATTCGAGATTCCATCCATTCATTTGCAAGCTGTCCATTGTTCTCAGGCCATCGACGCTCCATTGCATCTATTTGAGAAGCATTTAATTAGTTAGGAAGTAATCCATAATGAGAGCTGTGAGAGAGAAAATCTGAAGATCTAATCCATTGCATGAGTGATAGCATTTATGACATCCAAGTTCATTCTTGTATTATTTGTAGGTAATGAAACTGATCTCTCAAAAGGTAGACCGCTGGATTCATGCAATCCTTGTCTAATCCGATCCTGAAATGAAAGATTTTGCTCAAATTAATTCACTGCTCCTCATGAGAACGAATCTGTTATCGTCGATAAAAGTCAACAGGGTTGAATCTAGCAGTGCGAGCTTGGTGACCATACCGAGAGAGAGAGAGAGAGAGGAGAGATGCGAGAGAAAGAAAAAGAATTAAGAGAGGATGAAACCTTTATTATTGAGAAGAAGGAGTTTTTACTAGTCCACATTGCAAATTGCTGAAATGAAACCTTTATATACTATGAAAGGCAAAAGATCAGTTTGTAAATAACTAAATTAGGGAAAGGCTTGGGATATGAATGAGTTTAGGTGGCCTTTTGGTGAGACCCATATGTTTTGTTCTTATAGATTAAGATTTAAATATAATAAAAAAAAATTCCACATCAGAATGAAAATAAGATAAAAAAAAATAAAAATATGCCACGTCAAATAACAAGTATCACTTCATGATTGGTCCGTATGTCAATGTCAGTAACAAAGTTAACACTATTAACCGAGGTACCAAAAATGGCATGAAAAGTTCGTTCAGGTACTGAAATTGAACTTCTAAAAGTTCAGGTGCTTAATTGAATTTTCGGGCAAAGTTGAGGTACCAAATTGACATTAACCCTAATATATATTATCATTTTGAAAATTTTATTAAGACAATAACATCATCATATGATCATCCATGAATATGAACTTAATAGTTACTTTATGAGATAAATTAAATTCATATAGAAAAATAAAAGAATGAAAATCAAATGAGCTAATATATAAGAACAAAAACATGGAAGTCTTAACTTGTTATCAAGACTTCCAGAACTTAGAAATGGATAGGTTCCATGAAAATAAAAAAATAAAAATCAAAGAAAATCATGAAAGTCTTAGATTTATTTCAAGGCTTTCGAGTTTTGAAATGGATAAGTCCCATATAAAATAAGAAAATTAAGAAAATAATTATGGGAGTCTTAGATTAACTTTTAAGGCTCCCTACGAATTAGATTATGGACAAGTCTCCTTTAGTTTGACTTGATTTAGGACCATCTAAGACTAAGATGACTAGTCTTATTTATTTACAAGGAAATAGATATTGAAAGTATGAAATAAACAATGAAATAAAAGCAATAATAAGGAGTTAGGTTAGTGAGCTTTAGGCTCTGAAAATATATATACATACTTATGCATAATAACATATAGAAAGTTATGCTAGAAGTATGGACATAACATAACATGAATTTAATATAGATTAAAACAAGATATGAACATGATGTTGTTTTCATGATTTTATTTGTAGTATAAGCTCGTAGGGATGTGTTGAAATCAAAACAAACATGATGTTCATGTTATGTTTTCATGAACAAAAAGATGGTTTAAGTGTTTTATCTAAGTTTAGAAGATGGAAGATGGATGATGGATGAAGAGAAAACTTAAGAAAATTACAATGAGAGTGAGGGAGAGAGACATCATGGTTTGAAGCGAGAAGAGAGAGGATTTGTGAAGAAAATTTGTAAGAGTTTTGGTATGGTTTAAGAAGTGTGTGTAAAGAATGAAAGAGGGAGAGGGTTATTTATAGAGTTTTGAAGCGAAAATTAGAGGTGATTAAAACAAATAAAAAAGAAAAAAATGGAGGGAAGAGAGAGAAATGTGGCCAGCACTTAGAGAGAGAGGAGAGAAAATGTGATTAAAAATTAATTTTAGTAGTAAAAAGTAAGTAAGGTATAAGAGAAATTTAGTAAAAAGTAATATTAGAAAAGTCAATGTAAGAAATAGATATATATGTTGTAAGAAGTAGGTAGTAAGAAAAAGTAGAGATAGTTGGATAGTAACGAATAGTAGGAATAGTAATTGAATAGCAAACAAAAGGCAAATAAAATACCATTAGTAATAAAAGTATGTGTAAATAGGCTATATTTGATACTTTTAGAAGCTGAAAAATTCTAAAACTGATATTTTATGATTCCTTATTTCATTACGAGTCTATTTATGTTGTCGGAATATTTTTATCGTTTTGCATGAGGATCCTAATTTTAGAAATTGATCCCGTTATGCCATGGGTTCAATCCTCCTAGTTTGCACAACATGCATTATTTTGTTTGCTCTTTTCACTTGCATAATGTTGACTATTTTGCTTTTTACATGACATTAAGACTTTCCCACGTCGTACATTGTTTTTTTTTTTTTAACCATGTTTTGTTTTTACCATATTGCAAATGTGGAATGTGATTTACCCTTTGCACTATTCTTATATCGTGTATTTATAGCACGATACATGTACGGTGTGTAATTTTTACATATCTCAAATATAAGTTAGGATTTTGTGATTTTGCAGTATATTGGTAATTATTTTCAATTTGATCTTATTTAATTAATTAGTATTAGTAAAAAACCTAAACAGAAAATTCTTTCCTAATAAACATGATATCCACTCATTCATCTAAATGGAATTCTACTATCGATAAGCTTGAATCAATTTTATATTCAAAAAAATTTACTCTAATGCTCCTTATTTTAGATTCAAATCTATATCCTAGAATTAATTATTTATAACTTCTAAAAGGACCTAATATTTACAAATTTATCTAAATTAGAGTAATCACAAGCAAGACATGGCATCACAATAATATATATAATATAGCATGCACACTTCATAATAATAGTAATAATAATTTTTCTTTTTTTTGCATGAATCTATATGATACATATAATATGTGTGACACACATTATAAATTATATGCATCAGTGTCTATATTTTTTTACGATACAATATGGTCTATGTAAGATCACATATAGTAATGATATCGGGTGCGTACGTGTGTGCGTGTGTGTGTGTAAACTACATATCTAAATCTTTTTCCAATATTTTTTTTAGGTTACATGTACATGGATACTTACAATAATATATAATAAAAAGCCAAAACTAAACTATAAGCAAAAAAATAAATAAACAGAATAACAGGAAAAATAAACGATAGATTGGGACCAAAGCTCCCATTTAAATCTAGGTAGTTGAATAGAGTTAGAACACTACGCAAATGGATTGGGTCAATGTAGGCGTTGGTCGAATTGGTAAGGAGTTAGGTCAAGGGTAAAGAAAGGGAAACTTTGAGGTTTCTGTCTCTTGGTGGATAGTTGGGCGCAGGTTGAAGGTAGTTGAATAGAGTTAGAACACTAAGCAAATGGATTGGGTCAATGGGCGTTGGTCGAATTGGTAAGGAGTTAGGTCAAGGGTAAAGAAAGGGAAACTTGGAGGTTTCTGTCTCTTAGTGGATAGTTAGGCGCGGGTTGAAGGTAGTTGTTTAATTAGTGAAAGTAGTAGAGGTAAAATTTCTTGGATAGTGGTTGAGATGCGTATTAGGTTTTGGTTGGTTGGCATGATCAGTGGCGTTCTTTAGTATGTGGGGGTTAGGATAGAGTGGCTTGGTATGTGTCTGATGTGTACTGTGGTTCATAAGGTTATGTTGGAGCGAAGGAGGTGGTTTGTGGTAAGTGGTTATTAGTTTGGGAGAATATGAATGGGATGATTGCAGGTTTCAGATTAAGGTGTTAGAGATAGTAGTAGACAACGTAATTGCTGGAGATAAGTTGTGGAGCTAGACATGTTGAAGGGGTTTCTAGTGGTTTAGTGGACAAAAGGTAGCTGGGTTTTTGTGTTGTCGGTCATATAGTTGTTGTTGGTGTTGTAGAGATAGGCATGTAAAACATGTTTGAGGTGTGCTAGGCATTATCCTTAATGATAATTCACCTGGTACAAAATAAACACAAAAGAAGAAAGGCATATCCCTTAGGATTCAACAAGCCTTTTAGTAAAAGCTAGGTAGTAGGAATAGCAAAAAAGAACAAGAGAGAAAAATCTAGCAATTTTGGAACTTAAGAAAAGAAGAAGAAGAAAAGATATTATTTTATGATAATAAATATGGAAAATATTGTACAAAGAGATATGTGCAATAGGTAAGTAAAATATCTACAATGGATAGATAAGATAATTTGAAAATGGCTAAAATATAGGAGAAGTGGAGCCACTAAATCAGATATCGTGGTTACTAATATTTGAACTATTCAAATTTACTTATTTCAAATATCATTTATATAAATCAAAAGAAAAAAATGCTTGAATTTATTAAAAATAACAATAAATACTAAAATAAAATATTTCCTTGAATTAGGTCGAGACTATTACTACATAAGCAGAGGAGGAGGGGGCACAAATCTAGGAAATCGTGCTAGCCCAGCCTAAGCTTTGTGCGTGTAAGCCCATACCATTTCACTGACTCTTTACAAGCCCATGTAAAGAAGAAAGCTAATAAACAAGGACTAAGAACATGCTATAAGGAATGTGGGACATTTTCCTTTTGAAATACAACCACAACATACAACAGTCCCCCACATATTTCAAAAAGATAAAAACAAACAGATAAAAAATGCTAGGTTTTCTCATATGAGTATTATGCCTCGAATCTTGCATCTTTAAGACTATAAACCAGACCTAGAAAAATGAATATAACTTACAAAATAAATGGTGAGGTTTAATGGCAAGAATTTTTACTATAAGCTAATGTGCTCATTAATCACACTATACTCCATAAATTTCTACTATGCATCGTGGTTTTGCTTTAATAGGCCATGTGCATGCCTAGTTATTTATGAGTGCTCTAGTGATTTTGCCATAAATCTCATAGCAACGGCCCCACTCCACATTCTTATAGGTCACTCTATCAAGTGTATACTACTGAATAAACCACCTTTAAAAGGTATGGAATTTGATTAAAAGCTTTTTTCAACCTCACTTTCTTTGTAGTTTAGCACTACACATGCCATAAGAAGGATAACATTTCAAAATGCTACACAAATCAAATAATGGCTTGTTATTACCCATATGAACCTACTTCATGGGATCTCTAATCACATAGGTTAGGTTGTCATCATTGTTGATACCTCGATATGGCTTTAGTCTGGTACCCCTTGATGTTTCACTTATTAATTTTCTCCCTAGAGGTTTAGTTAGAGGATCGACCAAATTCACTTATGAATTCATATATTCTATTGAGATAATTCCATCTTTTAGAGATTGCTTCACTACATCATGTCTTAATTGAATATGTCTATTCTTTCCATTAAAGATCTTATTCTTGGCAATAGATATAGACATAGACGGTGTGGATTTTAAACGTAATGGAATATTTTCCAAGAAGTTTCTTAACCACTCAGCCTCATTACCAACCAATTCCTGAGCAATAAACACTGACTCCATAGTAGATTTAGCTATGATAGTTTGTTTGACTAGTTTCCATGAAATCGCACCACCTCTAAGGATAAATATGTAACCACTAGTGGATTTTGCCTCCTTTGAACCAGAGATCCAATTGGCATCACTATATCCTTCTAATACAGTAGGAAATCAACTTTATAGAATACCATAGCTCATGGTATCTTTTAGATATTTCGTCATTTTAACTAATGCAGTCCAATGATCATGACTAGAATTATGTGTATACTGGCTTGATCTACACACAACATATGCTATGTTAGGTCTTAAAAATTCATCAAATGCATCAAACTTTCAATTATTTGTGCAAAATCAAACTGACTAACAGTATCACCTCTATTTTTCTTTAATTGAGTATTAGCATCATAAATGTACTCACAGAATTGACATCAAATTGTCCAAACTTCTTAAGAAGTTTCTCACCATAATGTTCTTGTGGTAGTATGATACTATCATTCTTCCTTATTATTTTAAAACTCAAAATAACACTTTCTTTACCCATGTCTTTCATATCAAATTTAGAAGCAAGAAAATACTTTGTTTTATGCACTACATCAAGACTAGTACTATATATAAGCATATCATCTACATATGAGGATACAATCACACAATCATTATCAACAAGTTTTGTATAAACACATTTATCAACTTCAACAGTAGAGAAACCATCTTGTAATAAAACTTGGGCAAATTACTCATGACATTGTTCTTGCACTTGTTTTAAACCATATAAAGATTTAAGAAGTTTACAAACTCTCTTTTCTTATCTTGGATCAACACAACCTTTAGTTTGTACCATATAAATTTCTTCTTCCAAATCACCATTTAGAAAAGTTGTTTTTTACATTCATTTGATGAATAACAAGTTCATAAATTGAAGCCAAGGCAATAAAACTCGAATAGAAGAAATTTTAGTTACAAAGGCAAAAGTATCGAAATAATCAACTGATAAGCTATGCAGAATGCTTGTGCAGGAGGAGAAAAATGGTCAGAAGCTCAACAAAGATCTGCGTCGGCCCCCTATATAAGCTTTGATTGGGGTCGTGCAAAGTAATTTTAGATGAAAATCATGAGTTTTCATTTTGCATGACCTCATGCATAGTTGTGCAAGATGGTTGAGCATAACTATTATCTATAAATAGCCACATTTATTCGTCTTTTATCATATAATTCTTTATTCTGATGAACTTTAGAGAGAAAAATAGGTGCTTTTGAGTGGAGAGACGCGAGAATTCGTTAAAGATCATGAGACTTCATTTTAAGGGGTTGTAATCACGACTTCTTTCTATTTTTCTTGTCTTTATCATTTTGATTATTCATCCATAGAAAAATAGATCTCTATACTTTAGGTCTTGAGAAACCCTAACCCTAATGTAGTGACTCAATTGTTTCATTTATGGAAGTTTATGCTTTCTTGAGTTTATTCATGTGTTATTATTGTTCTTTGATTTAATATGTGCAAAAAATTAAATCAATGTATGATTCTTATTAATTAGGTTGAAAGACCAATTGATAAGATAGATCTAGCATGAATAGAGAAGTTTGAATGTAGCTCTAGACATAGACCACATAAACTTTCTGCATTAATATTATATCTTTGTTAGGAATCTTGAACTTAAATGCAGTCATATGTGCAATTAATGATGAAAGACATTTCCATTAATCATGTAGGGTTAATAATTGATATTCTTGAAAGAGATATTAATTAAATGTAGAGTTCTTATAGTTAAGAAGCTTATTGAACCATTTTTTATAAGGAATGAATTATAGGGTTAGTGGTAAATCAAGATCAGGGTATGTTTTGTGATCGATACTTTTGGAAGTGTGATATTCAATTTTCTAAGGTTACTTAATTAACGTGGTGATTAATTATATCATTACCATTCGAATTATAACAACTAGTTATTAGATTTAAAGTAAATACTAGTAATTACAAGTCTTGGTAGAATGACCCCTATGCTAATCTATACTATAATCGATAGGTATACTTACCTAGGATTAATCATAGAGTGCATATAGGGTTTTGATTTGATTGACTACGATTGGTCAAACATCATCAACATCAAAGGTATGTTTTGTGGTTGATACTTTTAGAAGAGTGATATTCAATTTTCTAGGATTAATTAATTAATTAGTTGATTAAGTATATCATTACCATTTCAATTATAAGAGCTAGATATAGGGTTTTAATTTGATTGACTACGATTGGTCAAACATCATCAACATTTTGCTTTTGAGTGACCAAGAATTATTCTCATTTGCCAAAAGGTTTTGTTATCATAAAAAAGGGGAGAATATTATTCTCTTTAAATTAAGTTTTGATGATAACAAAATAGTTAAAGAAAACTAATCAAATTATTAAATGCGCAAGATCATTTTGGAATATTTGAGTGTATAAACTAGAGTAATAACACGATTTATTCAAGTATTAATATAAGAATTTAAGGTCTCGAGAATTACATAGAATATAAGCAGAACATTGACAAGTCACAAGTGCTTCATCCATAAGATATTCCAGAAATTAATATAAAAGTTTCTATCAATTAAAGATAAAGAGTAAAAGTTATAGCAGATATTCCAGAAGATATATATTAGTTTTAACAACAATCCAGAGGATTCCAAAAGATATTCTAGAAGGTAAGGAAGATAAAAAATAGAAATTCTCACAGTTATCCAGAAGATTGTCCAAAGGATTACCTAGAAGGTTATCTGTAATTTTTTTTTTATAGCAAACTAGTTCCGCATGATTTTACCATTCGTCACTTCATTTCGATCTAATTCATTATAGATCAATTCAAATAAGTATCTTGAAGGCTTAGCTTCAAGAAAATGAGTACATTTGGGTAATATACTTATATGTTCCACATAAGTTGGTTGATAAGCAAGGGGATTTTAAGTTTTCTTCAAATTTTCTCTCTCATATCATCGATCAAGTTTCAAGAGTAAGATCAAGTTTTGTTTAAACAAGTGTGTCGAGCCTGGTTTTTTTCGATTTCCCGTTCGATTTTCTTTAATTCGATTCGTATTAAACCCTAACCCATTCAATACGAATCCTTGACTAAGAATTAAAGGAAATTTTGAATTTTTTTAAAATATTTCGAAGTCACCACTTGACTAAAGTCAAGAGAGAAATAAACCTAAACCAAAACCAATGGGTAGGTTGATTTTGGTTTTGCTACTGATCTGCAAAAAAAAAAAAAAAAAAAAAAAATTCATTTTGAAAACGAGAACCAGAAATTAACTTAAGTTCAGGGGCTAACCTATTAAAACCTAAACGGTTACCACTTTAACTTTCCAAATTTAAATTGCTTTCTTTTAAACCCTAATTTCAAAATCTAAACTATTTACCAGGATCTAATTAACTAAACATATGTCTAATATGCACAAAAATACTAAGCAAATTCCATCAATAATCATATATAATATAAAAACTCAAAATATTCAAATTAATCAAATCTGATCAAATTCTATCAATATTCATATATTCTAAACTAAACTAACAAATCAAACAAATTCACAAAAATAATTTTTTACATATTTTAAGTCGCCCATTTAGGTGCCTACGTACCCGCATATCGGGATCATACCATACGTAGTTCTTTTAGAAAAATTTAATTTGTTGGTTAATTTTAGAATTTCTTTTAAAATCTTTTCGCTTTAAGTTTATTAAATTTTATTAATTTTAACAAAATTAATTTTTTTTCGATATGGATCCTAAATCTATTAATTTTAGGTTTTTTTTTTTTATAAAAATTGGACTTTTCTATGTGACAAAAATTTTGAACAAGAAATCATAACTACATATCATGCATATCAATTGATCCTACATATCATCAAGAATAAAAATATTATAAGGAATATCAATATTTAACAAGCTAATTTTAACAAAACAATATCATGGCATAATCAAGATTTATATATCATTAAAATTACATTATGAAGGCAAGATTTCAATGTGGTTTCATATATGGTAAAATCATAAAATTCAATGTTATTACAATGAAGGTCATTACTATATTATAATAAGGCGAAATCATGGCATAAAAGGAATCTTAATGACTATCATCATACATGATTACACAATTTCAAATGTTGCAAAACTAAAACTCTAAAAAAAAATCATATATTCCTTATGATTATGGCGTAATTATAGTTATATTATCAATGACAAGATCTTAATGTAATTCTAACGAATAAATACCTAACATGATACATATCACAAAATTCAATTTTATCATAAAAATAAGATCATTACCATATTAATGCAAAATGATAGAACATTCAAAAACTATATCATGACAAATTAGATCCTAAAATTTCAACTTAATATTTTTAGAACAAGTTTATGAGACAAATCATTCATTGATAAGAAAAGAAAAAAAAAATTTAATTATAATGACTATACTATCATGATTAAAGCTATTACTAATTTTACATATTTTAAATTTTTTTTAACACAATATATTCATAACAAATTTTGATATTACAATTATATACTAATTTTTTATTTTTCCTATTTCTATTTTCCTATTTTTAATAATAATAATAATAATAATAATAATAATAATAATAATAATAATAATAATTATTATTATTATTATAAGAACTTACCTGGGAGTAGAATTAGGACGCGCGCGGGGGAGAATGATGACGTCGCATGCAGAGGAACGCGTGTGGAAGCTGGAATTCTTCAGACTCGGATTGTAATATCAATTGATCTCGGAATGGGAACGCGCGCGGAAGGAGAAATCGTCGATCGGCAATAGCGATGGTTGAGAGTGAGCTCTGACGATGGGGCTCCGATTGTTTTTTTCAATCCGACTGTTCAACTCACGAACGCTTGCGGATCAGGAGCGGCTAGTGGATTGCTTGAGCATGGACTCAAATCAGACTCGAGTGCGGATCCAGGCCGTGAGTTAGACAAAGCAGGCAGGTTTGATTCTAAAATTCAAGTCAAGCAATGACCGACAATTCCAGGAATCCACTCACAAACGAAAACGGTCAACAACGGGTTCAACAAATGGTGATGGAATTTCTCGACTTCCTGAGTATCAAAGGCTTTTTTTTTATTTTTCTTTTCTTTGTTTTAGTCTCCTCCGTTCGTGTTCTTTTTCTTTCTATTTATAGAGCTTAGGGTTTCATGTTTTATTTTGATTTTGATCCGAAAAAATCAAACTAAAACGGTTGTAATTTGCGATTAGCTGTCATTAACATTATAATATTAACGTTCAAACACGTTGTGAGCGAAAAAATGGATTTTTGAGCTTTTTTCGGAAGTATAAAAACAATTTTTTTTTTCAAATTTCAAGTCCGGATTTGAAATAGTTATCGTTTATGAAAATATGCAAATTATATATCAAAATGAAGTACTTCGTGTCGAGTTTCAAAATACGTATTTGTTTTGTAAAAAAGGGGTTTGAAAACTAGTCAAAAATGGACTTGAAAACACCCCATTGGGTGGCCGGAGGTAGGAGATGATGAACAATACTTTTTTATAATTTTTGAAATTATATTATACTATATTAATTATGTATATTACATCCATTATATTTATTGTTATTAAATTGATTTATTTTTCTAATTTTCATTCCTAGTTTTAACATTTATAATTTGCAAAAATTCAATTAATTTAATTATGTGTATACTAAGATTAGTACTTATTTTGACAAAAATAAATGTCAAAATGAAGTGTCTACAAAGTGATATATGAGCTTTTACTTCAAGATAAGCGGATTATCAATATTTACAACTTATAAAGTTAGAATAAGTCTATCTCTTACCTATTCTTATGGAATTTTATCAAGAGTTCAAAAAGAAGATAAACGTTATATACTTCTAGTTTTTGAAATAAAGAAGTAGAATAGATTATGATGAATGTTTGTGGAATTTCAAATGTTTAAGCTAAGAAAATATCATCACAAAATCAGGAAACCAATCTATAAGTAATGAAAAAAAAAAAAAAACCTTCTTCTATCTTATCTTTTATCTGTTGAACAGCAAAGCAGGATTCGAATTTTTCAAGAAGATAAGACACACAAGGTATAATACGAGATTTATGTGGTAGAGCTTATCAACTTACTATAACAATTTTCTTGAGCATTAGAGAATAGAGAATATATCAACAAGATAGCAAAAAGGAAAAAATATATATATTGTAAACCCTTAGATTTTATGTTAAGTTTATGCTTAAACCATAGAATTAGAGGTCAACAGGAAATCCTAAAAGTCAACAAAGACTATAACAATCCCTAGTGTTTGGATTCGGTAATCCCACGCTCTCAACCTTATAATAGTATAATTGAGATAATCATGGAATATAATTCATATTAGTACAAAAAGCCTAAAAAGATCAAATTCATCAAAATTTAATTCGTTTTGAACCCAAACAGGATTAGTTTTCGAAAAACATGTCTTAGGACTTGGAATAGTAAAAATATTCCAATAATACTGTTAGACTCGTAATAATATAAGGAATTTAAAAATACTAGTTTTATAATTTTTCGATAACTAAAAATACAAAATATCATATTTTTACATGTATTTTCTTAACTATTGGTATTATTTTGTCTTGTCTACTATTCATCTTGTTATTCATTACTATTCATCTATCTCTACTTTTTTTTACTACCTATACACCAATTTCTTACTTTTTCTTTTCCAATACAACTTTATATCACTCATATCTCCCATCTTAATCATTTTTCATTACAAAAATACAAATTAAATAAATTTTTCTTTCCCCTCTCCATGCAAATCGGCGCCTCCCCCTCTCTCTCCAATTTATTTATTTTTTTCAATTTATTTTATTTTATCTAATTTCCCTCCACAAAATTCTATAAATACCCTCTCTCCCTTTATTTGTTTCACACACTTTATTTCCTTACCAAAACTCTCTCAAAATATCACCATAGAAATTTCTCCTTATAGTTTCTCTCTACCAATTTCTCTTCTTCTTCTAACTCATAGGTAAATGTCATAAACTTTTCTCATGTTCATGTAACTTGGTATGAATATAGTGTGTGTTTTTTAAATACCCATGGAGGTTAAGAAAGCAACAATATGTTCATACTTTGTTTTTGTTCATACAATGCATTTTTATGTTATAATATTGTTAATAGATTATTTCTTACGTTCATTTAACTTTTCATGAACATAGTGTGTATTTTCTAAAAGCCCATGAAGGTTTAAAAAGGAACATTGTGTTCATTTTTGTTCTTGTTCGTACATTATGTTTTTAATATTATGCTTTTATAATTATGTTTATAATATTAATATGCTCTTATTATGCTTTTTCTTTTCTTTCTTTCTTTTTTTCTTTTTTGAAACTAGTCTTTTCTTAGTTCTAGGTTGCCTTGATAAAGCTAAGGCTCTCAATCCTTGACCATATTATTATGCTTATTTACTTATTATATCTCTTTCTATCTTATTATGTATTATGCTTACCTCATTCATTGCTACATAATCATATTAATGCATGATTGAAATGTTTTTGTCTTAATAAAAATAAAAATGGTTTCTTTTTTCAATAAAGAAAAGTAAACTAAATTTCCTTATGTATACTTGTCACATAACAAAGGATTTCTCAACAAAAGACCTAAGTATTGTTTTTAATAAAATTCTTTTTGAAAGCTTAGACAAGCTAATAATAGATTTTAAAGTATTAGTGATGAAGAATTCTTCAAGAATAACTAAAGTAGATACACACATTTTCTAAAATTTTACCGTGAAAGCTTTAGTTTAGAACTTAAAACTAATGATTCTTTGTTATACAAATCTCTCATAAAAACTTACTTATAAGAATTTTTACCGTCTTTATAACAAATATTAAGAACTAGATAGGTTTTCAAAGTTAAGATAAAATCAACTCACTAGATTATAAGCCCACTTAGATAAATAAAATGTGTCAAAGAAAGAAAGTTTTAAAGAGGATAAATTTAATTACCAAGAAGTAGAAGAATATAATCATAAAGAGGAAATATAAATGTAAGATAACGTAAAACATTAGAAGTCATCAAACACTTAAGAAAAATTTTGGAAACTTAATTTTTTTACCACTAGAAATAAAAATTGGTAGGTATCTTAAGAAAACTAAGTTTTTGAAAAATTAGATTATCTTTGAAAAAGGTTAGGAAATTAAATCTTAATAAGAAAATACTCACTTTTAATGACTCAAAAAATTTTAAGTTTTCTTTCAACAACTTGAAAGGAAATTTTCAAAGTTTCCATCTTTTAAACTCTTAAAGACAATTTGTTTTATGAAAAATCAATGTTGAAACAACACTGCAAAAATCATGCATACAATATGAGTATGTTTATATATTCAAAAGATTTTTCAACTATACAAATATCCATGTATTTGTTCAAAGGTTTTTGGATGAAGGTAAGTTTAGAAAAATTGTATTTTGAAAGCTGGAAATTTTCATAACTATTATGTCCCCTTTTGTTTGGGGACCAAAATGACCTATTTTCATAAAAATAACTTTAGAAATCGATAGATCTTTTCGAGTAGGTAGAAAACGACATATAATATGTGAAATTCCAAGTTAAATGAGCAAGTTATGTCCATTTTAAGTTGGAATTTCCACCAATACGAATTTTATCGCAACTAGAAGCTAGAGTTAGGAAATTTGAGTAGGAATTTTATGAAATACTCATTTTAGATATTTTTCTTTGTTCAAGAAATGAAAAGGATGATGTTTGCTACCCTTAGGATTATTTTGATTAAGAGAGCTACTATCACGATATGGCCGAGTGAGTCTACTTCTCTTTTATTTTTCATACTCATGTTTGTACTTGTAGTTTAGTGGTACTAGAATTAGGAAAAAGATAAAATGGAAAAATGCATGTGAATTATAATTCTTGGTGAATTCATGTTAAGAATATCAGGTCTAGAAATGTCTATAATAAATTGTATGCTTTACCACCATATTGGAATGTCTGAAAATTGTATGATCACCTTTTTAAATGAACATAACTAAATGCTAGACTCTTACTAAAATTGATTCATGCACTTCACGAGTTGAGTCTCATTGCATTCACTATCATACATTTGGTGGGACGAGTATATGATAGTAGTGGTTGGCATAACTAGTAGTATATACATGTGGCGAGTAGTAGCCGGTAAGATCTACATATCTTTGATGGCGATTAGCAGTCGATAAGAACTATAAAATTTATTAGTTGGTTGTAATTGGCCAGTATACCTAACCTCGAATGAAGGGCTTAAATTCATTCAACATATAGTTCCCGGAAAACCATATGTCTTTTATGCTCATGTGATTATTGCATTTCACTTGCTAGAATAATTGAATTTGTTTGAAAATTTTTATTTCCAGTATGGTAAACCAGGAATGTTCTTACTAAGCTAGTAATGCTTACACCCTTATTGATTTTTGTATGCACAAGAGCATTTGCTTTTGTGTGCAGGATTATTTGCTTTTATGCCCATGATCTTCATTTATCCGCGTAAGTCATCTTTTGGGAGCTTTTAGGGGAAATCCAATTGACGACCTAGATCAGACTTCCTTTAAAATCTTTTGGTGAAGTTATTTAAGCTTATTGTAAAGACTTAGTATTTGTGTTTTGATCCTTGGACTATTTTTAGCAAGGGAATGCCCCTAAGCCTTTTGTAAATGAATTATGAATTATGTTATGTGGGTTAATGTTTATCTAGATTCTTGTATGTTGTATGTTACTTGCTAAATTACATTTCCCACTAGCGTATCCTATTACCGTATTGTATGCCTTACATATAATAGCGAGACTTTGGCATGATTAAAGTAGTCTTTTTAAAGTCTTAATATTATATGTGGTAGACTGCCACATTTAAGATACCCCTTGGAGCGTGACATGCATGCTGCTACAAAGAAAAAGAACCGTTGCTACCTTTGAAAAATTCCGAATTGATTTTTGCACTTTTCCTTGCTGCAATTTCTTTTATTTGCTATTCTTTTCTTTGTGTAATAGAAGGAATGTGTTATTGCCTTTTAGGTTGTCTTGTTTACGAGATTAGGCTTTGTAGTACCGGTTTTTAGCTTGAAAAAAGATGTGATGATTGAGTAGAGTGAATTATACAATATTGTAAATTGATTTGGTTGGATATAGTGGAACAAACCCGTGTAGATTACAGGGTCCCTGGTTCGGAGCTGGAAGAGTGGACTGACACAAAAGGCGGAACCACTATATATCGCTGCTTGATTTTCTTTCCCTACTCTTTCATTTCATTGCATTTTAAATTTTGTTTTAATTGCTAATTTTTTCTCACAAATTATACTCAAAGGGGATTTTAATTTTAAAAAGGCTTAAAATTTTAAATCTTTGGTTATAATCGATTCAACTCCTCTTCTTGATTATAAAAGTGGGATTAACAAAAACCTTTAGCAACTAATCTAACTTTGAACTTATTAACTAAACCATTGGGATTTAATTTCCTTTTAAAAATCTATTTACAATCAATAGGTTTAGCTCCATGAGGTAAATCTACCAATTTTCATGATTTACTATGTAAAATAGAATTAATTTGAACTTCATTCGCTTCTTTCCAAAATGGTGCATCAGAAAAGGAAATTAAATCTGAAAAGGTTGATGGATCATTTTTAACAAGATAAGTATAAAAATCATTTCCAAAAGAATTTTCTTTCCTTTTTCTTTTACTTATTCTCAAATCTTCATTTTCAGAAACATTTCCAAAAGCATTTTCAGAAGCATTTTCAAAAGTTGATGTATAGGGAATATTTTTAGATCTTAAAGGAAGTATATGTTCAAAAACCTCTACATTTTTTTTTTTAAATTGTATTATAATCTGGTACATCACTTTTTAATACAACAAATCTATTACAGCACCATATTCGGCATAACCAATAAACATACAATCTGGAGTTTTAGAACTTAATTTTCTTTTCTTAGGATCAGGATGCATAACTTTAGCAAGATACCCTCACACTTTCAAATATTTCAAATTAGAAGAATAACCATTCCAAAGTTTATAAGGTGTTTTTCCTATTTTCTTATAAGGTATCCTATTTTGCAAGTGAATGCAGTTAATATGGCTTCACCCTAAAGATTTTCAGGTGTATTAGAACTTACAAGCATACAATTCATCATTTCTTTCAAGGTCCTATTTTTCCTTTCAACTACTCCATTTGATTCTAGGGAAAAGATGGAGTTATTTCATGAACTATTCCTTCTTTTCACATTATTCATTAAGTAAAACATACTCAACACCTCTATTTAATCTGACTCTTTTAATTTTCTTATTTAATTGACTCTCTACCCTAGCTTTATATATTAAAAAATGTCAAAGTTTCATCTTTATTTCTAAGCAAATAAACTTTAGTATATCTTGAGAAATCATCTATAAATGTTACATAATATCTTTTACCTCTTGTAGTCATGCTTTGCTTCAAATCACCTAGATCATTGTGAATTAAGCTTAATAACTTAGATTCTCTAAAATAGATGCACATGTTTTCTTAGTTTGTTTAGATTCAACAAAACTTTATATTTACACATACTTAAATAATTGATACTATAAATTAACCCAACAGATTTCATTTTCTTAATATATTGTAAGCTAACATGTCCCAATATCATACCATAAATCACAAGAATCAATTAACTAAGTAGAAGAAGTAGCACTTTCATTCATAACTTCAGAAACAATAAGTACAAATAAACCATGGCTACAATAGCTCTTTCCAACAAAACATTATTTTTTGTCATTAAAAATTTATCAAACTCAAATGACACTTTGTCTTCCACTTTTCTCAACAAGGAAGCAACATTGACTATCAGAGACATAGGAGCAGACGGATCGGAGGCCATAATTATCCTTAATATAGTTGTTGAGATAGGCATGTAAAATGTGCTTGTGACGTGCTAGGTACTGTCTTTTAAGATAATTTGACCGGTGCATAATAAACACAAAAGAAAAAGGGCATATCCCTTAGGATTCAACAAGCCCTCTAGCAAAAGTTAGGCAATAGAAATAGTAGAAAAAAACAAGAGAGAAAATCCAAGCAATTTTGGATTTCAAGAAAAGAAGAAGTAGGTAAGATGTTATATTTTATGATAATAAATATGGACAATATTATATAGAGAGATATGTGCAATGGGTAGGTAAAATATTTAAAATAGATGGATAATAAAATTTGAAAATGATCGAAATATAGGAGAACTAGAGCCACTAAATCATGTATCGTGGTAACTAATATTTGAACTATTCAAATTTGATTGTTTCAAATATTATTCGCATAAATAAAAAATAATGTCCGAATTTATTAAAAATAATAATAAATAAGAAAATAAAATAATCCTTAAATTTTGGATGAGACCATTACTATGTGTGTGTGGGCGGGTGGGTAGGTAGGTAGGTGTATGGGTGATAAGTGTTGAAAGACCCTTAATTCTAGTACTTATTAGATATATTTTTGTATAGATTTTATGTGAAATTGTTAAGGAAATGATACTTAATTGCTTTATATTTGATTTCAGGATTTAGACAAGACATTTCAAAGATTTAATGATGATTTGAGCAAAAACAAGAGGAAATTTGACAAATGATGCAAAAAGTTGACTTTCGCTGCAACACAACCTTCAACATGAGCATGTAGATGCTAGTGCAGAGCCGTAAAAAGTGACTAGCAACTATTCCAAATCGTGCCCTAGCTTCTGCTTTGGGAGTTTACATGGTAGTGTTGAAGGATTGAACATGATTCGAGAAGAAAATGATGACTTTCTAGAGTACACTACCCCAAGTACAGTGGTGTACTTGGTGGTGTACTTTCAATGACGGTTCAAAACATATAAATAGCCTCTCCAACTTTCCAAATATTATCATTATTGTTATTCCAAACCCTAGAAGGAAAAAAGGCACGAACTTTAGAGGCAATATTGCTAGGAATTCATTAGAGATTACAAGACAACAATCAAAAGGGTTATATTGTTTCATTGTTTATCATGTTCATGGATTACTCCTTTAGATCTATTGTTTTCTTTGTGAAATCTATGGAGGAGTAAATCTCTATACCCTAGTCTTGTGAAACCCTAAACCCATATGTGATTTGAATTGATTCTTGATTAATGAAAGTTTATGTCTTTACATCTATTCATATGGTATAATTGTCTTGTGATTGATTTGTGTACAAGATTGATTACATGTTTGATTCTTGTTAGATAGAAAGAGGTTTCATCTAATATGATAGATCTATATGGATAGAGGGATTACATGTTTTACCTAGAGGTAGGAAAGCTTTGATCTTTTGCAATAAGGATTCCATCTTTATTTAAGAATCTTGATCTTGAATGCAATCTCTTATGGTGTTAATGAGGGAGAGGTCTCCATTATCTCATATGAGATTAGGAATTGATTAACTCGAGGGAGTAATCGATTTATTTATGTGATTCTGCACTGTAAAGCATAAATATTTCATTAATCAATCTTTTGTTATAAAAATTAGGGTTTAGGGTGGATCAAGATGAATGGAATGTCTTGTAGTTGATATCTATTTGTTAAAGCTATATAATTGATTCTAGGGTTAATAATTTAGATAATTAATAGTTAAAGATTAGATATTTCTTCATATGGTTGGACTAAATAGTAGAAAAAGGGTGATTCTAGTACTTGCTTAATGGATCCCTAAGGACGATATCCGTTTAATCCTATGCTACTATAGATATGTACACTGCCTAATTTGATCGTAGGAATTAATTTGGATTTATAAATTTTAGAGTTTAATATGATCACATCAGTCGGGGGGGGGGGGGGGGGGGGGGGGTGGGGGAGGTAGGGGGTTGGGAAAATCAGGAATTTACACTAACCGGCTTAAGATTTGTGTGCTCGAAGCCCATGCCTTTTCACTAACTTTTACAAGCCCATGTGGAGAAAGAAGCCATTAAACAAGAACAAGGAACATGTTTTAAGGAAATAGGGTTTATTCCTTTTGAAATTTAACTACAAAATATAATAGTTAGGTAGCGATGCAGTGGTGGACGTATTCTATAGTAGTGACTTCCAAGGGTGTGTAAAAAAAAACTGATAAAATAGAAAAGAAAAGAACGAAAATTGTAAAACCAATTTGAAAATTACTGTTGATTGGTCCGTCGATTTTAGTTTAGGAATACGATTTTTATTTTTTTACGGTTTTTACTTTTGGTTTTGGTTTATAGCCACAAAAAACCGACGATTAACTGTATATACATATAATTATTTTTACAATATAATATATATATATACATATAATTGATATATGTTAATGTTTCTTGGATTTTCATTAAAATACTATGTTCTGTTCTATGTTTGATGGGAGTTAATTTGTCAATTGACTTGGTTTGATTTTTATTGATAATGATACATCTAAAGGCTTGTTTTTCTCATTTTCCTTAATTTGATTTTCCTTTTTTTCAACTCTTATAATGTGTATAATAATTTAAATAAAAACTCTATGATAAAGGTTAAAAAATAAGGTTTATTGAAATTATTAATGTGATTTATTAAAACCATTACATGAAATTATTATAAATCGAAAACTGAAAAAATGGGTTAACTGTTAAGGCGGTTAACTACTTATAAGTAACCGATTAAGGATCAGGATAACAAAAAATGTATCAATATGATTAGGTTTAAAAAATAAGGTCACAGACCGGTTAACTGAACTGTGAACACCCCTAGTGGTTTCTAAGTCGAGTGGATGGCAGTGTGGTAATGGTCGACGGTAGTGGAGTTTAGTGAGAGAGCAAGTAAGTGGAGGTCGGAGAGAGAGGCAAGATGAAGAAGGGCAGAGAGAGGGTCGGTGTATGAGAGAAAGAGAAGGAGGGAAGAAGGAGCCTAGGTTGAGGAGGCCATCCTTTTTTTAGTTTTGCCTCCCTATAAGATGTGTTTTTGAAGATTAAATTGACCATTAATGTTGTTTCAAAAGTCTGAAGGATAGATTTGTTTATTATGAAATTTGGAAATTTTGATTTAAAATGGGAAGCCCATATGTTGGATTCTAGAACTTCTAGAATATGAGTTTTTAATTGATATACCAAAAAATTAGCTTGAAATTTTGCTTTAAAGCGTGACCGGGATGTTAATGGTAGATATGGGTGTTAAAGGAGATAAAGCGCATGAATCTCGAGCCTCAAATGTCTGGCGCATGTGTTGCACATGTTAGAACCAAAAACATGACATTAGGGGTTATAGGAGATAAAGTGTGTGAAGCTCACATGCCTCAAATGTTTGGCACGTTTGTTGCACACATCAGAAGCAAAAGGATGTAACTAGCACTCAAGCGGGTATGACCCATGAGCTCCTAACTGTTTGCCGAAGTCACAACTAGCTAAGCCGAATTTGCTTCTCAGCTTAGTGAGTGTATTAAAAATGTAGTTAATATTTAAGGACTATATAGATTATTGATTTTTATTTGTATTATATTTATATCAAAACTACATCTGTAACTTATCTGTATCATATCTGTATTATATCAATTTGATATGTTTATGAGTAAAACTATTAGTTTTTAATTAGTATCCGATTCTTGACAAATATCTGTTTAAAAACAACAAAAAACATGATGTCAAAAAAGACCAAATTACAATGAAACAAACATACTCTAAATTGTCAGCCCTAATATGATTTAAAAGCAAATAGGCTACAAATAACATGGACTTAAGTTGAAAAGATTTTTAAATGCAGCCTAACACATTAAGAAATAAATACTACACCCATGACAAAGGTAATTTTATTTTATTGTTATTTTTATTATTTCTATTTCTTTTTTTCCCTATTCTATTTACCTAAGAGAGGGAGTTTCCTAATTTCTAAATATTTTAATTTTTCTATTTTCCAATTTTTATTTTTTTTATGTTTTTTTGTTAATCAATTAATTTTAGTCCTTTATTATTTTATTCTAATTAATTTAATTAAAATTTTTATTTTCACAATTTTTTTTTAAATTTTCAATATTTTTTTATACTTTTCAATATTTTAAATTTTTTTCATTTTTATATATTTTTAGGGAAGCAAAAATAGGACATCAACATTTTGATTTCAATTTACATGAGGAAATCATTCAATAATGTAAGAGAAGGGCAATACATAATCACACAAACTTATCAACTAGTTTATTAATGAAAACTAAAATTTCTCAATATAATGAGAGATTTGATTCAAAATGTAAATAACAGGAAATGAAAGTATGAAGCATAAGATAGTTAATGAAGAAAGCAAACCTATTGGTAGTGTTGTATAAAATTTAAGCAATTTGTTTTATCTCTTAGATATTTGAATTATTATACATTTAAACTTATTTATGTATCTTCACATTTCTTAGAAATTAAAGTATTTTGATTATATTGGTCTATGGAGAAGATGATTATTTTGAAATCATTGATGGTCATATGTTTTGCTTGAACTATAGAACTTAGTATAAAGATTTGAAGTCTCACTATAAGTCTATATGTGTGCTTGGAAAATCTTAATGGCATACAAATGTGGATATATTATACATATTACTATACATCCACTGTAATTGATCTAATATTGTTATGTGAGGGAGTAAAATCAGGGATCTAATGATGAGTTGCAAAAAAATATCTATTTATGAACCATGACTCTTCCTTTATGACAAATTGTACATATTACTCTGATGTAAAGGAAACAAAGTAGTATTGCCTATTTACTCCTACGATAGTGAAATTTTGGCATCTTTTCCAAATCAATTTTGATCTTGCAAAGAGGAATTGATATCTAGGATTTGTAAGAATGAGTTAGATATCAAGGTTTTGTTTCAACATTTATGTAATCAAACATTTCTCTTTATCAAATGTGATTTTCTTCACACCTAACTTTCATCAGAGAGGTCGATTCCAATCTCCTCTGAAACATCCTTACAAGTGTTTTCATCATTTACCGATTGCTTGGTCCATTCCTTAAAAAAAAAAAAAAAAGAAAAGCATATTCATATGCTCCTAGGGGATTGCATTGGGTTTTCTCATTTCATAGCTTGTTTCTTTAGAAAAGCATTCATTGGATCTTCACTAAGATTAGCCTTTTCTTACATTTGAAGATATCGCTTGCTCAATCCTTGGTGGAGGGTGAGCAGAGGTGAGTGTTAGGTTCTCCATCATGTTTGTATAACTTTGCACATTAGTTTTATCATAAAGTTCCTAATTCTAAAATATTTTTAAAGGTATAACAAAAAAAGAAAGAAAGATTTGCAACTAAAGTACATTTGAAAAAAAACAATGAGTTTGCTGCAAATGATTGGAAAATCCTATGATTTGTTACCTTTTTAATGAGATTGGTCCTATTGTTTGTCTAACATCTCAAATTCATACACAATCCCATCGAAATTTTTAGTATACCAACTTTTATATTTATTTTTATTTTTATGGGAAACAAAATCCATGAGACTATTAAAAAAATAGAGAGAAAGAAATGAAAAAATGGGAAGTGATACAAAAAGAAACTCTATTCGATATTTTATTTTATCTAAAAGATAAGAGGAGATTGTATGAAAAATGTAATCGATTCTTTTGTATCCTTGGGTCATTGGCCACCAATCAGAACTTTCAAGTTTAATACCAATATTTTAGCAACAAACCAATAAATCTAAACGTGGATCTTGGTGTATTTGTCTTTTCTTCTTTTTTTTTTTGGAAAGGGAGTGTGTGCGAGTTCTTTATTTCAAGAATAGATAACCCGTTTATCATAATGTAGAAATTAGCAAATCATTAGCCACTTAATGAATAAATGGAAAGGAAAAATTATAAGGAACACAAAGAAATTAGAAGCTTTACCAACTAATATTAAAATATGTAAAGTTTCCATTAATGGTCATTCAACCCACTTATTTAAAAATATAAATATGGATATATATATATATATATATATATGTGTGAAAGAGAGACAAAAAATATTTCTTTGCTTACTTTCTCAATAAATTTGCATGGCACTTCTATAGTGGCATTTTCCTCTATTAAAAAGATAGAATATATTGGTATTCAAGGGATAAAATTTGGAAAACGAAAAAGGAAAAGAAAAATAAAAAGAAAAGCCTACATTTGAGTTAAGTGTAATTTTACAAGTTTGATCAATCAATTATCTCACTACTAAAATAAATAGAGTAATTGATATATTAATGATAAAAGCTTAATCATTTTACCATATAGGATAAGAAAGGAATTGCATTCCATTTTAATAGAAACATAATAAAGTTGTAATAAATATAACATACCTATTATAATGTCTACATGGTATAAAATATGAAATAAATAAATTATTAAAATAAAAAAATGTAATAATCCTTATTTTTAAATTGGAGAGAAGATAATTGGATGCACCCTTCGTAATGAATGACGACGAAAACTACAGTAACGGACAAGGTGTGGTGCTTCCGTGTACTGCACATTGATGTATCCATCTACAACGTGTATAGATATCTTTCCCTAATGATCAATGAAAAGCACATGGTGAAAGTTGAATTATTAAAATTTTTTAAAATTATAAATCAACAGTTATACACTTTAAAATCTTTCAAAAGTTCAACTGATATTACGTTTAATAATTTTAATTACTAATGACACCTATATTACGGCTGATTTAGAAAACATAACATTAACATAACATTATATTTCGACGATTGATCATGCAAAATAGAAAAATAAACTTGACAAAAGAAAAGAAAAAAAAAAAAAAAGAAGAAGTTATATGTGTGTGTTTTCATGGTTTTGATGTCATATTTTTATCGTTTTTAAATAGATATTTATTAAAAAATAGATAGATGTTATAAATAGATGAAATAGATGTAATATAAATAAATATAAATTCAAATTAGATATATAAATAAGATCAGGTAATCTAAACAGGATTAAGGAAAGGGTATTGATGTCAATTTATCCCCCCCTCGCCCCTCCATAAAAAGGATGATGGCCTTCCTATAAACATACAAAACATCACCCAGACGGTAGAAGCCCAATAAAATCGTCTGAAAAATCGTTGTTCATGATTATGGAGTCAATAAACAATAAACAAAAGCATTTCGTTCTTGTACACGGAGCATGTCACGGTGCATGGTCTTGGTACAAGCTGAAACCCCAGCTAGAGGCAGCCGGCCATCGAGTCACCGTGCTCAACCTCACCGGCTCCGGCACGGACACAAAGACCATATATGATATCCACGAGTTCTATGAGTATACCAAGCCATTGATGGAGCTGATGGCAGCACTTGGTCCACATGAGAAGGTTGTTCTAGTGGGTCACAGCTTAGGAGGTATGAATTTGGCACTGGCCATGGAGGAGTTCCCGGAGAAGGTGGCGGTCGCCATTTTCTTGACGGCCTTTATGCCGGATACTGTGCACAAACCGTCGTACGTACTGAAGGAGGTACATAAGAGCAACTTTAACAATGATCCTTATAGAATTGTTTAAAGTATCACATTAACATTGTTTTATACTTTATTTATGAATTATTTCAAATGAGTTGTGCAGTATTTTTTTAATAATTTTTTTCAATAATCTTTTACTTTAAGTGACTTAAGAAACTTATTTTTTTATGTTGTTTAATTAAACAATTTTAATATTGATTTTTGTGTGAAGAATATTATTTTATTAGTTAAATGAAGTTATTTGGTCTATGTTTTTATGCTTTTATTAGTTAAATAGAATTTCTTGTCTAGATTCTTATGCATTTATTAGTTAAATGAAGGTGATTGACCTAGGTTTTTATGTGAAACACCTTAGATAAAGATGGTTTAAATAAAGCTTGGAAAAGAAAACCTGCTAGGAAAAATAAACCTACACTGCAGATCATATGTATTCTAATAAGTTGCTTTAGTTCTTTATAATATCTTGTAATTTGAAATAAAGTTAATAAAAAAAAAATAGTACCTAAATATTTATAAAAATTAAATTAAGTATTTAAAGTTTGATTTTGAATAATTTGATATTTGAATATATGAAAAAAGTCTGTGAAAATTTGGATTGGATAGTAAAATTGTTAAAATTAAACTTCAAGTATGAAAAAAATCAATAAAAATTTTATTCAGGTACCAAATTGTTCAAAATCAAATTTTATGTACTTAATTAGATTTTTTTATAAAAGTTCAAGTACCATTTTTGATATTATTTAGTTGAAATATATGTCATTATTAGCTATATATATCTATATTATTTAAGTATGATTATGGTAAGGCCAAAAAAAAAAAAAACAATGTGAAATATGGGGATATTATTATTATTATTATATCAAAAAGAATCAACGATTAAGGATAAATTCATTTAAGATCATAATATTTAGATATATGGGTCAATTAAAATCACTCTTAATACGTGTTAATAGAAGAAACATTTAAATTAAACTCAAAAAATTCGTCACATTATGACACATTAAAATTAACTTTCCCTCAAATGTTATAACTTTTCGGTATAATTTACCCTTTATTAATATATAAAAATATATATTTTTATATTATATCACTAACGCTAAATATTAAATAATATAATTCACCATTAATAATAAAAATGAATGCTTTTATGTAATTTATTTTTAAATCTATTATATTATATTTATCTTCCATTATAATTGATTATGATAATAATTCCTTTGGGTCAATATCATAGTTTACAACTCAATTTTATATTTTTTTTGCAAATATATACTTGAAATTTTAAATTGTCAATTTAGATACCTAATTAATTTTTTTTGAAAAATATAAAAATACCTCATAAACTTTAAGGGTGATGCAAATTGGCCTCCTAAATTTTGAAAATATGGTTTTGACTCCATGAATTACAAACAATTTGCAAATAAGAACATCCTATCCCTTTTTTTTTGTCATTATTTGTGCACACCGTACAATTTTTCGACAAAAGTACACCTAAAACAGTAAATTTTTGTACATTTTTGACAAAAAGTATAAAATGTTCTTATTTATAAATTGTTTATAATTCAAAGGTTAAAAATCACATTTTCAAAGTTCATAAATCAATTCGCACCACCCTTAAAATTTATATGGTGTTTTTATATTTTATCCTAAATATTTTATTATTACCATTAATACTTTGTCTTTTTTTTTTTTGTTTATTGTTGTTATCTATATTATAACAGACAATGAATCATAATGCTATACTTATATTGTTGTTAACTTTTAACCAAATGTACAAATTGACATTTTAGAACTTCAATGTATAATTATTTAAAAAAACATAAAATTAAGACATAAATCACGGTATGTTCTTTTATTATTTAGGGGGTATAAAATATTATTACATGCTCAATAATTTGATACCATAAAATAAAGTGAAAGGTCACCTTTTCGCGGTATAAATAGATTCAGCTGCTCTTTTCATATGATAGAAATCATTATGTCTGTATGTATTATCTTTGAATAAGACATAAAGAAACAGTTTAGTGATATAGAGAACAGTATATGCAGATGCATACAATAAAGCATTTATTAAAATAGGGATGTGGAGAAATTACTGTTCATGTAGCTAGCCCTGACGGACGACGGAGTGTTTTGGACCATTGAAAATAATGAATGAGTCCAAAAGGTTGGTCTAACTTTGCCGTATTTTTTGAAATTTTAATTATAATTTTCCAATGATATTTTCCAAGTCTTGCTTCTAATTGGATGGTTTATATAATATCACTATCCTAACGGATATCATAAGGTCTAACCTAATACACTGTCCAGGAACCTATGCGAGGCTGCATAGGCCACATATTTCATGTTCCAATTGTAGCACTGGTCAACACAAATTGGTCTGGATACATATATATATATATATATTGGGTGAAATGTATTGACAACTCTGTTATAAGGGTTTTTGAGTAGATTAATCATTAATCATTATCCCGTCCATATAATATCTAAATTAAGTTTGACATTTATTCATGCTTCAAGGTTCTACGTCTTATCTTATATGATTTTGGTCACGTTGCTGCATTGCAGTCGTAATGAAATTCATTAACTTGTACGATTTTGTTTTGAAAAGTAGTACTGTAGCTTGGCTCCAAAAGAAGCTTGGCTAGACACGCAGTTTTCATCCTATGGGACACCTGATCGCCCTTCAACCTCAATGTTCTTTGGTCCCTTGTTCCTGTCATCAAAGCTTTACCAACTGTCGCCATCTGAGGTATGTTACTTACTGTCCTTTCACTTGACTGTAATTGTAATTTCATTATAACCTTATTTCTTATGAATAGCTATTGCTCTATTTAGTTTACTGAATAATGATTTCACAATGAATCTCTATTGTATAAAATATTGAATACCTATTTTTTATTCAAACTTATGAATACCAATTCAATACTGAAAGTATCTTTTTATTTTAAAATATCATCATTTAAATAAAAAATTAATAAAAAAAATCCTATTACAGCTTTATTCTATTCCTCTGTAATAACAATTCCATTACGGTCTTATTCATTCAACGAAGTGAACGAGCCATCACTCTTTCTTCACGTCACACACACACTCTCTCTCCTCCTACTTAAAATAGACTAATTATATATCTAGATTGTTTTATTTTTATTTATATCTTATTTATATTTGAAAAATTTTTTTTTATCTATATTTGTTTCTTAACAAATATTTATTTAAAAAATATAAAAATAGAATGTGAAAACGATAAAAAGAAAAAGAAACATACAGGGTAATCGCATCTGGGGATAATTCTGGATGGAAATGCAAAGCCAGTCAGCCTTCAAGTCCTTTTTTTTTTTTTTTTTTTTAGTATCATCATTCATCACCGAGAAATTTATACTCGCTCCACTTAGCAGGACTCTAATTTCCCATATCCTAGAGATAATAGTAACCTACATAAGCTACATTTTAAATCCACTCATAAGTATAGGCTCAATTTTTTCGTTAAACGTATTATAGATTCGTAATATGAAATACTGATTTTAAAATCTGTTAGGAAAAGGGCATTAATCATTACTAGTCCTCTACTAAATTACAGTAAGATGGATCCTTCCTCCCACAATAGATTATAATTTATTTCATGTTGATCTAAAGCATTTGAATCATATTGATCTCCCAATGTCTAATGGTTTCGATCACATTTAGGTTTCTTTTCATAGCAATTACAAAAATATATATGACAAAAAATTTATATATGGTTAGAAACTAGTACAGATGTTAATAATTCACACATTTTATATTTGTCCAAAAACGGATGCAGGATTGAAAGATATGGCCAATCATCAATATCATCAGAACTATTAGATCCATGCTACTATTGTATAGAAAAAAAAAGTACGACCTTGCAATATTAAATTAATTAAAAAAACAAAGTCTAACTTATCACCTTTTTTAGTAATAAAATTCATCTATATTAAATTTTTATTAATTTTTCAAATCAAAAGACAATTAGTGAGTTAATGATATTTAATTATATTAATATTAAAATATTTATGAATTATAGTATTTCTGAATATCATATGTATTTATAAAAATAATAGGGGAATACAATCATGCAAAATTAAATTAATAAAAAAAATAATGAAAAGAGGCAAGAAAATGAAAGGAGAACATAATATAATGATATGTATATTAGCATGACACCAATTATACAAAGAAAAATGAAGTTACAAGCGAAAAGTGGCACTATATATCACATATAATAAAAATTATAACATTGTCACACATGAGAGCAATAATGGTAGAGTTTATGTTTGCGTGATAATAATAGTAAAACATTGTATTTCAATTAAAAAATGTTAAAAAGTTTTTGATATTGATTATGAATCTATGGCTCATGCCCTCGGAAAAAAAAAAAAAAAAAGATTAGTTTTGAAATTCAATGTCATAGCTTAACTTATGAATGATTATATCTATATAATTAAAGTAAGAGAAATTATTTTGGTGCCTTTAATCTTTATATTTTTATTTTTTTAACCCACAAGCCCTTAACTTCCTTTTTTGCTCTTTAATTAATACCCACTCGTTCCTTTTCTATTCTCTTCCAAAAGCTTGCATTAAAATTTAGAGGAAGAAAGGACATCATGTTATATATAAAACATTTTTTTAAATGAAATTCTAGATAGAGTTTTTTAAGTCAAACATTTTAATATTTTAACATAAAAGATTGATTTTTTTTTTGGTAATTAATTTTTTTTTATAATTTGGTATTATTGAATTTGTACATGCAATGCAATAGAATCTGCCAGTAATTGATTGCTTTCCATAAAATGAAATAAAAGGGAGAGAAAGAATAAATAGAAAAATTTACTATTATTTATTATTTTTTGCAAAAAAAATTAAATAGAGCATTCACATCTTTAAAATAAATTTATATATGAAAAGATCTTTGTTTTTATTATAAGAAAAGAGAAAATGGAAAATATACAATCAATTTTAGAAATTATAAAATTTAAATTCAAAAACAAAAGAAAATTCAAATCTCCACCTGCTTGTTTAGGTGAAAATAAAAAAAGAAAACAATCTAATGAATTATCATGCTCTAGTTTCCAAGGGCAAGAATCATATTTAATGCTTAGTCTTCTTTTTTCTTTTCCTTTTCTTTTTTGCCCAGCTGTAATTCTTAGGGCTCATATGCTGTTGCCAACAATTCTTTATTAAAGCAACAAGTTGGGCTGGGGGGCTAGGGCCCTTTCCTTAGGGTCCCCGGGCCCGTCCCCGCATGTGCCTATGAAGAACGTTATAAGAAACATTGGACCCGTTCCAACATTTATATTACTTACAACTACCACTGTTCACGTACATGGCACATTTTAATGATGTGTTTTGTTGTCAATAGGATCTTGAGCTAGCCAAGATACTGACGAGACCAAGCTCATTATTCATGGAAGACTTGTCAAAGTTGGAGAATTTTTCCAGCGACAAGTATGGTTCCGTCACGCGAATTTATGTTATCTGCAAGGATGATCAAGCAATCATTGAGGATTTTCAACGGTGGATGATCCAGAACGATGGTGGAGTCAAAGAAATCTTCGAAATGAACGGTGCAGATCACATGCCTATGCTTTCAGTGCCCAAGGAACTTTCTCAATGTCTCTTGAAGATAGCACTCAAATATGCTTAAGACATGTTTGCTTGGGTGATCATGATGCCTATTGAACTTAAAGAGAAAAAATATGGATTGTGTTGTTTTTTTTTTAATATGTTTTATTTGTATTTGATGTGTATTAAGTTGAATTTAGATATTTGGAGAACCATTTTATATATTATCTACTTTTATTTCATAATAATGATAAAGGTGTTGTTGCCTTAAATAGTTTGGTTAGATGGGCCTTTAAAACAACCAATGGCTGATGGGTATTAGGATTATGTGGCACGACTACTCTAATGGTTAAATCAATAGGGATATATTGTGACAAACAAATGGAATAGTGTAATCATATGCAATTATGAGAAGTGGAAATGTGCCATGAAGATCGTCAGGCATGAGACAGTTATTGTGGAGATTCTTTATATTGGAGTTAATGGGTCTAAATTAGTCTAAGCCAAATGATTGGACACAAACAAGTTAATTAGTTCTGAGCAAACTAACTAGCCGGGAAAGTTGACTTTGTCGCAATGTTGTAATCTGTATTTGGCCCCAAGATCTGCTCATGAGTTATTTTATGAGTAAAACACATGTCCATCAACTCTTTAAAAAATAATACTAAAATACAAATAACATAATGTTAAGAGATGATGTCAAAAATGATACTTAAACTTTTGTAAAAAGTTTAATTAGGTACATGATGTTTGGTTTTGAACAATTTGGGACTTGGACAAAGTTTTCGTGAACTTTTTCCATACCTGAAGTTTGGTTTTGACAATTTTGGTACCTAAACAAAGTTTTCATAGCATTTTTTCATACTTGATTGAACTTACTTTAGGTATTAAAAAAGTCTGTGAAAACTTTGTTCAAGTACCAAAATTATCAAAACCAAACTTTAGATATGAAAAAAGTTTACGAAAACTTTGTTCAGGTACTAAATTATTTAAAACCGAACTTCAAGTACCTAATTGAATATTTTGCAAAAGTTCAGATACTATTTTTGTTATTAATCCTAATTTTAATTACACAATTACCAATGCAAATTTGTATCTACTATATGTGATTTTATTTTTAACAAATGCATTGTATGAACAATATGTAATTTAGTGATGTATTCGAAAGGAAAATTGCACATATAACATGTAATTTATTTGCAAGTGCATAAATCCCATCTACTAGATGCAATTTTACTTCAATATTTTGGTAATTATTTTGTATAATTTGTATTTGCGTAATTTTATTTCAGTAGGTTAATAGTCAGACAATTTCCTTGAAAATCTACATACTAAAAGATAAGGTATATCTTTTCTTTTTACCCTAATTTAAGACATAAGTTTTTTTTTTTTTTTTTTTTTGCCAAAATGAGATAAGGCTTAAAACATATATTTTATACATTGGAAGAGAAAATTTTATTTTTTTAGAAAATGAATAAAATAAAAAAAAACAAATAAGTCCAACTTTATAAGGATTTATTAGATACATAACTTTTAAAAAGATGAGTATACGTTATCTTTGTCTTTATCTTTTTTATTTTCTTTCTTAACAAACATATCTACTTGAATTGAGGAAAAAAAATACCCAACGAATAAAAATAAGATATAAATAAAATAGACTATAATATGAAAACGGGATGAGTTTATTTTTTCTTAGGTTAATGTTGAATTTGGTTCTTGAACTTTGTCTAATGGTGCTAAACTCCATTGCTAACGTAGATGTATAGACCAATAACAATGCGACATGTGTCCTATAACTATAATTTCATATAACTTATTTTTAATTAATTTTATCACAACTATTATTACTATTGCTATACTTATAATTAGTTTTAATTTATAAGGATAAAACATTATAGGCCTCAAGAACCCACTTAAGCCCATTATTATCCTCCAAATTATTTCAAAAATTACTTTTGGGCTTCATAATATATAGAAGGCTTGATCTTAGCACTTTGCCAATGTGGGACATTAATTTCATATACCCACCATCATTTTGCTACCAAAAACCACACACTCTCTTTCTAATCTCACTACTTCTCTCTTCTTCCTTACTCTTGACATACTCTCTCCTCTCTCCCCTCCCTCCCTCCTCCCCCCATAAGTCGATGAGGATTTGCATCGAGCAACAAACAAGTCAGTTGGTTTTTCCTTCTCTCGCTCTTTCTCAAGTCGTTAAGGTAGCATGTGTGTGCGTAGATGGCATTAGTGATAGTGGATGTGGGTCACAATAAAGTTAGGTTAAGGATTTTGGAGTTTATTGTATTTCATAGGTCGCATTGGCGGTTTAGTACTTGCTTGTGGTTGCTAGCGATGCTATTTACTGGATTTTGATGGAGGTCATTGATGGTGAGTTTAAGTAGTTATGGGTTTTGATATATGGTATCGGTGGTGGTTGGAGTGACAACATGGTTGTTACTAAGTTGCCAACCTTGCAACCTATGAATCGAACCTAAACACACTTCCACCTCTAAATCAATCTGGTTTTAGCACCTTTGAGAGTCTTAGGCCCTTACATGAAATATTATTATGTTGGATCAATTAACATAAATTTTTGAAAAGAGAGGGTCTTGAGCGTCTCCAACTGATACAACATTACCCTTACCATTTCAAAATGTGCTTGCCTACATCAGATAATTGGGTTTATTGTTTGATGTATATAAACCTAAAGTAGCAAATGGCGAGGTGTGCAAATTGCAAACTCCAAATGAAGGTTGAGAGATCCAAAAAGAGAGAGAGAAGATTGCGACTAGTAAGAGAATCTACTACCCACACTGGCAGAGTGTTTAAACCAAACCTTCTATATTTATTAAGTGCAAAAGGTGTGGTTGAAAGAATTAGTGAAAGACTTAGGCTTGAGTGGGCTTTAGCTGAGGTCTAAGAAGTTTTGTTTTTATAAATTAAAATTAATTATATAATTATAAGTATAACAACAATAATAATAACTGTGATAAAATTAATTAAAAAAAATAAATAATACAAAATGATATTTTATAGGACACGTGTCGCATTGAGATTGGTTTGTATGTTCAGGTACCAAAGTTGACATTAACCCTTTTTTCTTTACAAGTTGAATTGAGGTTGACAGCAGCAAAATAATGTGATAATTTAAACATTAAATAATGCCCTTCTAGTTAAATATATTCTTGAAAAAAGATAAAATTGGAAAACTCAATGAAATTCCTTTAAAATAGCTCAAAATTAAAGTAATTGAGAAGAAATAAGAGATACATAATTTAAATTTCACGACAATATTATTGCTGTCCAAACATGGGGAAAATGTGAAATTCTTCTACAGTCATGTAACTAATTGGAAAACTCATCACATTCTTTCAATGATTAATGCTAAAATTCATTAAAAGTGTAAATGATTAATCTATCCTGCTGTGATTAACACACTTCCAAGTGTGGATTCAAATAGTACTTGATAGGAATCAAGTTGCTTTAAGATGTGGAAAAGGGAAGCAAAAAGGAAAAACATCAAGGAGAAGAGTAAGGGTCAACAAGTTGGGAAAATTGTAGATTATATAACGACAGCATTGACTGTCGACCTTTAGAGTTACACCGTCAACATATGTCTAGCGTTAGAAATTCAAAGAATAAAAAATTGAGTACCGTTTCAAAGGCCACCAGCATTGAATTTAATTTGCCAGTGTATATTTTAACCGACAAAGTTGTTTCCTTTTTATGTTTTAAGGTTTCCTTAGGGATGATATATAGTCCTCTTAGTTATTTGTTTGATAGTTTTTGAATGTTATTGTTTTGAGAACACTTTGTGTGTTGAAAACCCATTTGGTGGTTATGATTATTGAGATCTTGTTTCTCTTTAATTAATGTGTTCTTATCAATTCATGTATTACATAGAATTGTGGTGAACTATTGTTATTTGAATCTTGTGATTCATTTGACATAGTGAGTACTTTGTAGATCGTGGATTCTACCGATCTATAATTTAATCATAAATTAGATTAAGTTTTATTGTTCATGGATCCTATCAAATGATATTCTTATCCATATCTTTAATTTTATTTGTTCTTTCAAAACCCCTAAAATTAATATTAAATCTTTAGCCCTTCAAGATTGCATTAGATTTGGTATCAGAGCAAGGGTTTATGCAAAAATTGTTGTTCAAAGCGGAATTAATTTCAGGTTGGTTTAATATTTCTTTGTGAATTTTGTTGTTGTTGTTGATATTTGCTGTGTTGCTGTTGGTGATTGTGAAGAGATATCGTCGGATGGAAGCAATAGTATTAATGTCAATAATCCTAAGGTTGGAACGAATAACAACAACAACAATGGTAGTGGTGAAGGAGATGTTATGACTAGGTAAGAATTTACACAATTGCAAACCGAGGTTAATCGGATACAAGATGATGTGAGAAGAATTTTGGAGAGATTGGAGGTGAGAGATAGGAGGAGTTAGAGTGGATCTAGTCATATGAGACATTTTAGTGAAGATTCTGACCGGAATAGTGAAAGAAATAGGAGGCGAGAAGGTAGGGATGATAAGAGATGGGGAATTGATAATATCAAATTAAAAATTCTTCCTTTCACTAGAAGTAATAGACTAGAAGAATTTCTTGATTAGGTGCCAAGGGTGGAGAAGGTTTTTGATTGCTATGAGTGGGATGAGTGCATGAAGGTAAAGATGGCATCTCTAGCATTTTCTAATTATGCTAGTTTATGGTGGGATAAGTTACAGGCTAAGAGACGAAGAGCTGATGAAAACAAGGTACATTCATGGGCTTTGATGAAGAGATTGATGAGACGAAGGTTTGTGCTAGATTACTATAAACATGAGTTATTGCTGGAATTACATTCCTTGAGGCAAAACAAGTGAAGTGTGGAGGAGTATGTAAAGGAGTTTGAAACGTTGATGGCGAGGTGTGATATTCAATAGTCTTCATATGATTCTATAGGTAGGCTCATCAATGGATTGAAGATGGACATCGCCAGTATAGTAGAACTCCGTCATTATCAAACCTTGAAGGATGTGATTAAGTTGGCTGGTATGGTTGAGAGACAACAGCTCAAATGGTCTCAAAAATCATGTTACCATGGTAGATTTGATGAGGAGGAGAAGAAGGAGGTTGAGAAAGAGAAGAAAAAAGGAAATGTGGTAGAAGACAAAGTGCCTGATCAAACACAATAGAGAAGAAGCCAGGAGATCAAATGTTTCAAGTGTTTAGGACATAGCCATATCGCTTCTTAATGTCCTAATAAGAAGGTTATGATCATGAAAGGGAACAACATTGAGAGTAAGGAAGAGGGACAGAAGAGTAGTGAGGAAGAAGTGCAAGAAGAGGACATGGCTGATTTGCCTTTGACATTAGTTCTTGAGTAGAAGCATGTGATTTCACACTAGTGAACTAATTTGTTCTACATTTTGAGCTTGGTGCAGGGAAAATATTGTCTAACTGTTATTGATAGTGATAGCTGTGCCAATGTAATTTCTACTGGATTGGTTCCTAAATTAAGGTTACAGGTGGAGTAGTATCCAAAACCATATTCTCTTCATTAGATTAATCATCAGGGGACTGTTCATGTGCATGAAAGTGTACATGTACCTATTTCCATTGGTGATTATACTAATGAGTTATTGTGTGATGTAGTACCGTTGGATGCTACACACTTGATTCTTAGAAGACCATAGTAGTTTGATCTTTGAGCTGCACTTGATGGGTACAAGAATGAGTACACTATTTAGCACTAGGGCAAGACATATAAGCTGCTTCATATGAGTTATGAAGAGGTACAACAGACCAAGATGATGCATGTTAAGAAGATCAAAGGTTTGAGAAGTTTGTTTGCATGGACTAGTAGGATGAGCAATTCTAATCCAGATCCGGACGTTTAGAGATTGAAGAACCAAGATTCGAGGATGAATCTTTTTAAACCCAAGGGTAATGATAAGAATCAGGTTGCTCTAAGTCGTGGAAAAGGGAAGCAAAAAGGAAAAACATTGAGAAGCAAGACTAGGGGTCAACAAGTTGGGAAAATTGCAGACTATACACCAGCAGCATTGACCGCCGGCCTTCAAAGCTACGTCATCGACGTAGGGTGTTTAAGCTGCCGGCATTGGAAGTTCATAGAAACGAAAATTTGAGCACCATTTTGAAGGCCGCCAACATTGAATTTAATTTGCTAGCATATATTTTAACTGACAAAAGTTGTTTCCTTTTTATGTTTTAGGGTTACCTTAGGAATAGCATATATAGTCGTCTTAGTTATTTGTTTGATAGTTTTTGAATATTATTGTTTTGAGAACACTTTGTGTGTTGAAAACCCTTTTGGTGGTTATGATTATTGAGATATTGTTTCTCTTTAATTAATGTGTTCTTATCAATTCTTGTATTACATATGATTGTGGTGAACTATTGTTATTTGAATCTTGTGATTCATTTGACATAGTGAGTACTTTATAGATCGTTGATTCTATCAATCTATAATTTAACCACAAATTAGTTGAAGTTTTATTATTCGTGGATCCTATCGAACGATATTTTTATCCATATCTATAATTTTCTTTGTTCTTTCAAAACCTAGAAAACCCTAAAATTAAGATTGAATCTTTAACCCTTCAAGATCGCGTCAGTACCTGACCTAACCCAGCTACGTAGGGTATTCTTATAGACTTGCCTTGGTAGGGTAGGTTCGACTGGTCTTTTAGACCTGCCATGATTAAAGAATCTTGGCTGGGTCTACTTGCCAAGCCCATGGACCTGATGGGTCTAACCTAGTCCAGCTTCTTAATTAAAAAAAAAAAAAATCAAGATGATCTGCCAGATAAATCAATTTGAAACTCAAAGATGTCTATCACATTTTTTTTTTTTGGACAAGTCAATTTGAAGCTCAGGAATGCTTGGATGTTCCAATTTACTCTTATCAAATTTTGATGGATGTGCATTTTTTGGAGACAAAATGCATTGAGGATGAAGTAATTGTGTATAACTACGAGATGATGACTGACAAGCACTATTGGTGCATTAGAGATTGCCATGCCTCAACAATTTATTTAAAGGCTGGCCAAATGAAAAAGAAAATAATTTATTAAAAAATCACTAGCAATCGCCTAAATTTTGATCTTAGTACATACGTATATTTTATTTTTAGACTTTATGATTTTAAATAACTTACAAAAGTTGCCAACGACAACTCATTAACGTAGGGAGATGACAATTGAGGCCTTTGATTTTTTTTTCCTTTAATAAAATGCATGCTTCTCATCTTCTCATGGTCCTTATAGGTTGCAAAGCAAACACTCCCACGTGACATTTTGGTACTCCTAAAGTGGAAGAATTAAAAAAATAAAACAATAATACACGGTTCTAAAAAGACGTGGGCGAAAAAACCAATAAAACCGAATAGAAATCGAAAAACCAATTCAAAAAATATGGTTAACCAATTCATCGGTTTCAGTTTAGGATCATGGTTCTTATTATTTTTGGTTTTCGATTTTGGTTTGTAATCACAAGAAACAAATGATTAACAGTTAATCAGTTCGATATCTATAAGTATATATAATATATAATTAATTTTTAAAAATATAGAAATAGATAAAGATGAAACCCTAAAATTTAACTTCAATCACTTTTCTGTCTCTTTGGTCTTTCCCATTTAATCTTCAATATTTATAAATTATTCCTAAAACGTTTTACATTGGTCTATGAACCTCATTTCCTGGAGCTGGAGGGTTATTGTTATTGCCCATAACAGGAACAGGCAATTGTTGCTGCCCTACAGGAGGATTTTCATTCTGTCGCTCATTGACAGGTGGGGGATCAATATCTTGCTGATTTCTTTCCATTGCTCTTGTATTATCTGCTCGTCTTTCCCTTAGTCGGCGGTAATAAGTCCAATCAATCTCAGGGTCGTAGGGTAAATCTTGGACTTGTTCACCTGACATACAAGAACACACTAATCAAGGTAAACTATTTTATTTTATTTATTTATTATTATTTTATTTATTTATTTTTTATTTTTTAGAGAATATGCTTAGTCTAAGGGTGTAAATTCTGTTCTAATATTAGCAACCGAAGCTCCCCGGCAACGGCGCCAAATTGAAACTGCAGTAAACCACACTTCTTAATATTCTAAAGATTTTAATTTCAAATACAAGTGGATTACTTAACCGGTCAGCAAAATCACCAGGTACAAAGTAGTATATTCTGAAAAGTCCAAGTCGTATCCACAGGGAGCTAATGGCTAATTACTAGAATTAAACTTTTACCCTAATCTAAGCAATTGATTTTTCAGATGTGTAATCTATGTTGATCTAAATTAAAAACTAGATTTCAAATGATTTATCAAGAACTAAAACCATATGTTCCAGCAATTATAACGAGGGATTTAGGTTTAGGAGATGCAGATGATATATGAATGATGTATTTCTATTCTCATGTGAAATGACTCATACTTTAAATTGATATATAATATTGATTACTTGGGATTTGATCAAATTCATCTAAGAATTGCTCACCTCTCGATGTAACAAAATCTTTCATAGCATAAACTATCCTATTAAGATAAGTTATCTATGATTTCAGGTTAATAGCATTTTGCTCTCACCAAAATTACTATCCTAGTTAAGAATACAAAACAAGCACCGTTAAGTGACCAAATTTGTAACCCTAACCGCATAAAGATTAATGAATTCTCAAGTTCTATCACAGATTTACATATCTCTATGACAAATCATATTCAAAAACCTAAGTTTTGCTTGTGCGGATCATTGAATCCTTCTCAGGTATCTTTAATCCTTTCTATCTAATCTATGTTGATCAGGCATAAACTAAACAGATTACAAACAAAGATAATCAAATTCCCAAATAATCAACACCAATATCAATTCAATTCATGCATCAAATCATCAAATCCATTCATACATATTCATAATTGACAATGAAAACATGCCTCTCAATATACAATCAAGCATAAACATAAAAGAATAGAGATTGAAAACACCTTAATATGGTTCCTTTTCAGAAACGGGAATTTCCAAATCCAAAATCCCACAATTGTAGGCAACGCTTGATTGTAGCTAAACCCTAATCCACTCTAAATTGCTAGAACATTAGGGTCTTAGTGCCCTAAAAGAAAAACAAACAAAACATTTTGTTTCCTAATTTTTCTGAGTATTTTTGTGTCTTACTTCTCCCTTTTTCTCTTCTAAAAACACTCTTAAATAGAGCAAATTCGCAAGAGGAATACAGACTGACATAGCTGTACGCCGGCAGTTACAAAATGTACGCCGCCAGCGTAAATGTGGATCTTGCCGGCGTTCGTTGTATGAAAAGTGCCTCTTCAACTTACGCTTGATGAACACAGCAGTGTTCCTTCAAATCTGGCCTGCGTAGATCTTCATTGAGAATTACTTATAGGATTATACGCAGGGACCTACGCTGGCAGCGTTGAATCCCAGAAGGCCGGCGTGGATTGCTTCATCAAACCCTACACTGGCTGTGTTTGAGCCTGCGTTAAGGATTTGCATTCTGTGGACAAAGTACACAGGCGTAACGCCGGCGGCGTTGATTCAGAATTTGCCGGCGTATCTCTTTATTCCATACGCTTGCTTCACATTGTCTTCTACCCTGGCTGTGTTGATGACTGCGTTAAGAAATTGTCTTCTGTGGTCATTCTACACAGCCTCTACGCCGGCGGCGTTGGATGCTGTTGAGCCGGCGTATGTGTTGATCTTCAATCAATGGTTTTGGAATTTGCTCATTACTTCTTTTTAACCTGATTTCACAAAAATTATACTTATGAATATACATTCCACTTGATTTCTATCATATCTGTATAAATTTTATCCACAAAATGTATGTAAAATATGAGTTCATCAAATTCCCCCACACTTGAATTGTTGCTTGTCCTCAAGCAAATTTTATAAGAATCCGTCATAGATTGTATCAATTTCACTAATTTCTTCAAGCATCTTCTCAATTTGGGACTTGCAATTATAATGGCCTACTGCTCAAATCAACTTGTAAGCTTGTAATTGGATTACTAAAATCAAGATTCAAAAGTTAATCTGGAAAAATCAAACTTTAATCTTCACTTTTAACAATAAAACTATCTAATCCAAAAGTAAGCACAATTCCACTAAGGAAAAATATCTATTTAAACTTCAATGGATTTTTAGCATTCATATAATCAAAGTGACAAAGAATGAAAGCATATAGTATCTATTCAATCCCTAGATTTTCCCCTTTTATTACAAGTCTTATTTTTATTGAATTTTTGCATTCTTTTTGCCTTTCTTTTCATACAAGCAATTCCTTTGAACTTGGGAGGTTTTTGTCTCCATCTTTTATTTTTTTGAACTTTTGCCCATTCCTTCCCTTATCGTTATAGTGAGTTCATTGAGTCGGCACATCCCGGGCTCATCACCAAGTGACCAGGTTTTAAGATACCCCTAAGAACTCTTCCTCACTCTAACATTCAAGTTTGGATACTCATAACTCATCTTGAGTTAGCGGAGTAGTGGCTATGCTTGTTTCTTTTGCAATTCAATACTAAGACTTTTTTATAGGGAATCACTAAGGAACGAATTTCTTTTACTTCTTTCATTAATTGTTAATTGACTTCTCAATAGAAAAATCCAGTGATTATATAATAACTAACTATTCCTAGAAGTAAACCTAGTTATTTTTCTCAAAAGGACTTGACTTACTCTCAATCTTCAAATTTTAAAGCTAAAAACAAAGTAAGTTTGCTTCTTAGAGATTCAACTTCTCAATATTGACAAAGTAATCCATTTACAAAAGTTAATGAGTAAGATCTTTAGCAAGTTATTTCCATTTCAATTCAGATACTATCCACATATTTTGAAACAAATCTCAAGATTCTTATATATATATATATTTTTATGTACTAGATCAAGAACAATTAGTGTGGGTACAAGCATCATGAATATAACTCATATTTCACCAGCCATCAACCCATGTTGAGTTTCAATACTATCCTTCCCCCACACTTAAGATATACAGTGACCTCACTGTACTAAATAAAACAAACAGAGAAAGGAAGAAAAATGAAACTAATGACTTCCCTGAATTAAAGCGTGAATGATACCAAAATGATAGGGTGTAGCTGCAAGATGCTGCCCTGTGATAACTACAAAACAAATAAAAAAGATAAAGAAAAATAAGAAGTTAATTTCTAATTATCTACAGATCATAGCAAAAACAAAACAATCAAAATCCATTGGAGCTAGCAGGGACTCTAGCTCTCTGCCTCCGTGCTGGAGCTGCTATCATCATCAGTGGATGTCTCATAATGCAATTGCGACCCTTTTTCAGAATTGATACAACAAAACATATCCTTGATCGCTTGAAACATCTGCTTTCTAAATCCCTTGTTCTTCCTTTTTTCTTGCTTAAGGATTGTTAAAATCTGGTCATGTCCTTGCTCCAATCTATCTAGGGTAGTAACCACCCTATCCCAATCTGATCCAGAAGGAGCTGAAGAAGAAACTAGAGGAGGCGGAGCTGATGATGAAGGTGGTAGCTCAATAGGAATATCTCCAGGGAAGATGTCTGATAATCCTGCTCCTCAATCACTGGTGGTGGCACATTTCTTTGAACTTTGAACAAACCAAATCCCCTGAAAGGAGCAGATGTAATTCTTTTGCTCGGGATCTCCACATCCCCTTCAGGTTCTCGGAAAATTTGCATTCCCTTTAGTAGCTTGGTTATATATCCTCCACACACAAGAACTTAGTTCTTGTGTCATCAGTTTGTCTAAAGATAAAATTTGCCACTTCACTCCAAGATCAATTCTGTGATTGTCAATGATGCTGAAGAGGTAAAACATGTCAAACGTAGTCACTTTACTGTGACTTGTCTTCTTACAGCTCACAGTGTGGGCAATGATATGGTGGATGACCTTGTATTCCACTCTAGAAAAAATGGATGCCACTGACTTGGAAGGCACAAAAGGTTCTGTCAGAGGAGCTATCAATTTCAACCAATATGCCTCTTGAGTCATTTCATCTGCTCCTTTAGGCCAAGAATTTGTCAGCTGCAAATTATCTTCCTCACTTTCATACAAACCCAACACTCGTCCCATAGATTTCAATCTAATCTCATGTACCTCTCCATAAGCTTGGAATATAAACTTTGATCTTGCCCCTTCAGATTCCACCTTCAAAGTGGAAAGAACTTCAAGTGTGAGATTCTTATATGCAGGTTCTCTCCATTCAAACAGCCTCAGCCAAGCCGGATCCCGAATCAATTCAACAACTTGACTTCTAATCCCATAGTCATCCAACAACTCCCAATCCATATATTGAGAATTGATGAAATCCATCTTCATTAATCGTCTTTTGTTGTCTTTAGCGTATTGCTGGCTAGATAAAACATTTCGGGCTTGTGCACTTGATGATTCAGTAGTTCGTGGTCTCTTTTGTTTGGGGGCCATAGCTGCAAATGATTAAAATAGGGAAGCTTAAACAGATTAATATGACAGCACCAATCCAAAAACATGAAGCCCTGTGGTAATGAAGCTTAAACAAATTAATCGCTGAACATTTGGCTTGATCAAGTTATATCTTACAAATCAGACCACAAGCTTAACAATTCAAATTATCAAATAGTCATCAACTCAACCAACACTGGCAAATGGAATAGTTCAAGGCAGGCTGTGTGGAAAGAAACGTTGGTTACAAATTGATCCTAAATTCACTGTTTAGCAAAGCAACAAAGCAACAAAACAATTTTAACATTACCCACTAATATAACCGCAGCATCCAAATGATGGAACAAAGTATGAACAAATATGGACACACACGAATACATTGTCTAAATCAAGTACTTAGTTGCAATTGATCATCATGAACACTTGAATTAAGCAAATTTTGCATTTACACTAAAAAGCCCCAAATTCGGTTACTCAATCATAAACACATTAATATAAACCCTAGTTCATCAATAATGATCAAAACATGCTAAATATGTAATCTAATGAAATTCAATGCTAAACAGTCATCAAAATATCTCAAATATATTCCCAAAATCAACCACAAATTCGGACATCCACACTACCCTTCATTCACGGCTCATCACACTTCAACCATCAAACACACAAATTCCTCCACCCAATCCGAACCACTATAACATTTATGATATATTGGATAGATTAACAAGAAAAAAATTAGTTGGATGAAGATCTTACTTGATGGTGTCGAATAATCCAAGCGATGGGGAATAGCAATACACACCGATAGGAGTTGGGAGAAAACAATAGAAATGGGAGTAGGTGAAAAAGTGAGAAAAAATTGCAGACAAAACCTGTTAAATTTCGAGTTGCAGGTCCTACGCCGGCAAAATTATCGACTACGCCGGCAGCGTTGAAGGGTGTTGTCAATTCAACTTTCAATTTCCAAGACAGAAAGGCAGGCAGCGTATTTTTTACGCAGCCAGCGTACAGGTCTACGCTGGCACTACACAGGCTGTGTATCTATGTTTCCCATTTTTTTTTTTTTTAAGAATAATCCATTATCCTATGTAATTTGTAACTAAATAATTTAAGATTACTTACCTTGCCTTTTTCTCAAATGAATTTATCTAAAGCTCCAAGAATGATTTGCCATGATCTGAAAACAAAAAAAAAATAAAAAAAAACACTAAGTTAGTCATGGGTTGCCTCCCAAGTAGCGCTTAGTTTAACGTCGCTTAGCCCGACAGTGCTTGATCAAACTCAGCTTGGATCCTGAAGATCCACATCTTTCTTACTTGCTTCCACAAACTTTCTTTCCCAAAAATGCTTCAATTGGTGACCATTGACTTGAAATGACTTTTCCCCATCTTTCTTGATCTCAACCACTCCATAAGGATACACTTTGATGATCTCAAATGGTCCAGACCATCTAGATCGTAATTTACCCGGGAATAACCTTAATCGAGATTATAAAGTAGAACTTTTTCTCCTTCCTTAAATTCACGATATAGGATTTGCTTGTCATGCCACTTCTTGGTTTTCTCCTTATAAATATGAGCATTCTCAAAAGCATCATTTCGAAACTCATCCAACTCATTCAATTGGAGTAACCTATGTTCACCAGCGGCTTGTCTATCAAAGTTTAAAAACTTTATTGCCCAATAAGCTTTATGTTCCAGTTCTACAGGGAGATGACAAGCCTTTCCATACAGCATGCGATAGGGGGACATCCCAATAGGATTCTTATAAGCAGTGCGGTAAGCCCAAAGTGCATCATCAAGCTTTAGCGACCAATCCTTCCTTGATGAATTAACTGTCTTTTCAAGGATTCGCTTAAGCTCTCTATTAGATAGCTCCACCTGACCACTTGTCTGAGGATGATAAGGCGTAGCAACCTTATGTCTCACACCATACTTTGCAAGTAAATTATCAAATTGTTTATTGCAAAAATGAGTTCCTCCATCACTAATAATTGCTCGTGGTGTCCCAAATCTAGTGAAAATATTTCTTTTTAAGAATTTAAGTACTCCTCGCGCATCATTAGTGGAAGCGCAACAGCTTCAACCCACTTAGATACATAGTCAACTGCCACAAGGATATACTTGTTGTTGAAGGATGATGGGAATGGTCCCATAAAGTCAATCCCCCAAACATCGAAAATTTCAATCACTAGTATCCCTTGCTGTGGCATCTCATGCCTCTTGGAAATATTCCCTGTTCTCTGACATTGATCACAAGTCTGTACATATGCTCTGCAATCCTTGAATAGAGTGGGCCAATAAAATCCACATTGAAGAACTTTTGCAGCAGTTCTTTCAGCACCAAAATGACCACCAGTTTCTCGATTATGGCAATGATAAAGTATATCAGCAATTTCAGATGCAGGTACACATCGTCTAATTACTTGGTCTGGACAACTTTTAAAAAGAAATGGCTCATCCCAGAAATAATATTTCATATCTGATAAAAATTTTCGTTTCTGGTGATGAGTGATTTTGTAAGGCAAAATTCCAGCTACCAAGTAATTAACAATATCTGCATACCAAGGTATATCTTTAATTGAAACTTCATAGAGATATTCATCAGGGAATGACTCATTAATAGGTGACTCATCTTTCTCATTAACAATTCTGGAAAGATGATCAGCAACAACATTCTCCACTCCCTTCTTATCTCTAATTTCAATATCAAATTCTTGTAAAAGCAAAATCCACCTTATAAGCCTAGGCTTTGCATCTGATTTTGCTAATAAATACTTAAGTGCAGAGTGATCAGTATAGACAATTACCTTAGAACCAATAAGATATGATCTGAATTTGTCACAAGCAAATACCACGGCCAGCAATTCTTTCTCTGTGGTAGCATAATTTCGTTGTGCTTCATTCATCATTTTGCTAGCGTAGTAAATTACTTGAAAAACTCGGTTCCTTCTCTGACCAAGTACTGCACCTACTGCCATATCGCTTGCATCGCACATAAGCTCAAATGGTAGCTCCCAATCTGGTGCTACAATTATTGGTGTAGTGGTCAATTTTTCTTTCAAAAGCTCAAAAGCTTCTAGACAAGCATCATCAAAAGAAAAAGAAGTATTCTTTTCTAATAAAGCACAAAGAGGTCGTGAAATTTTTGAAAAATCTTTAATAAACCTCCTGTAGAAACCTGCATGGCCAAGGAAACTTCGTATTCCTTTCACATTTACCGGTGGTGGTAACTTTGAGATCACCTCAACTTTAGCTTTGTCTACCTCTATCCCTCTTTGTGAAATTTTATGACCCAGCACAATTCCTTCTTTCACCATAAAATGACACTTCTCCCAATTTAAAACCAGATGAGTGTCTTTGCATCGCTTGAGCACAAATGACAAATTCTCCAAACAAGTTTCAAATGAAGCTCCATAAACAGAAAAGTCATCCATGAAAACTTCAATAAATTTTTCAATCATATCTGAGAATAATGCCATCATACACCTTTGAAATGTTGCTGGTGCATTACATAAACCAAAGGGCATACGTCTGAATGCAAACGTACCGTAAGGACAGGTGAATGTCGTCTTTTCTTGATCTTCCGGTGCTATTGAGATTTGATTATAGCCCGAATATCCGTCCAAGAAACAATAATATTCATGCCCAGCTAGCCTCTCTAGCATTTGGTCTATGAAGGGAAGAGGAAAATGATCTTTACGGGTGGCATCATTCAACTTTCGATAATCGATGCATACCCTCCATCCAGTCACAGTCCGGGTAGGTATTAACTCGTTCTTTTCATTGTTCACAACTGTTACCCCCCTTTCTTAGGTACCACTTGAGTAGGACTCACCCACTTACTGTCAGAGATTGGATATATGATACCAGCATCAAGCAACTTTAATACCTCCTTCTTTACAACTTCTTTCAAAGTAGGGTTGAGTCTTCTCTGTGGTTGGACCGTCGGTTTACATTCAGCTTCCATGAGGATCCGATGAGTACAAACAGACGGATGGATCCCATGAATATCTGCAATTGTCCACCCAATCGCTTCCTTATGTCTTTTAAGCACTTCAATCAACTTGTGTTCTTGTTCAGAAGATAACTCCACAGAAATAATAACCGGGAGTGTATTATTTTCACCTAAAAACACATACTTAAGGTGACTAGGAAGCTGTTTCAATTCAAGTTGAGGTGGTTCTTGTATGGATGGACTCAATTTCTTTGTACTAGCCTCTAGAGGCTCAAACTGAGGTGATTTTATCCAAACTCCAGCAACTTCATCCATTAAGTGATTATCTACTTCCTCATTAGGGCTGTCACAATCATCCATACTCAATAGCAAGTCATCTTCCTCGGGAGTGCAATTAAGCTCGTCATCACTCATCTCATGTGAAAACACATGCATGGGAAACTCACCATCTCAGAATTATCCATGCTATCTGAGTCAATTGATCAATAGTATCAAGATGAAAGCAAGAATCATTACCAGCTAAGTGTTTGAGGGATCGAAACACATCAAATGTGACTTGCTCATCCATAGCCCGTAGTGTCAGTTTTCCTTGTGCCACATCAATTAAGGCTTGTCCAGTAGCCAAGAAAGGTCTTCCCAAAATTAGAGGAATCTCCCGATCTTCAGCCATATCAAGAACAATGAAATCGGCTGGGAATAAAAATCTATCCACCTTGACCAAAACATCCTCCACTATTCCTCTTGGGTGTTTAATGCTCCTATCAGCAAGTTGTAAAGATACCGTAGTTGGTTTGCAATCTCCTAGACCCAATTTCTTAAAGATTGAAAACGGCATGAGATTTATGCTTGCTCCTAGATCGCATAGTGCCTTATCAAAGTATGATTCACCAATAATACAAGGAATAGTGAAACTTCCCGGATCCTTTAACTTTGGAGGCATCTTGTTCTGAAGAATAACTGAACACTCATGAGTAAGCATAACTGTCTCATGTTCAGCTAGGCGTCTTTTCTTTGTAAGAATATCCTTCATGAACTTTGCATAAGATGGCATGGATTCAAGTGCATCCATGAAAGGAATATTAATGTGCAACTTCTTGAAGACTTCTAAAAACTTCTCAAATTGATGATCCAGTTGCTGCTGCTTCAATCTTCCAGGAAAAGGAATGGGTGGAACATACGGCTTCATTTCTGGTTTTTGTAGCATACTATCTTCCTCTTTTCTTTTCCTTTTTTCATTACTTGATGAGGGTATATAGGTGTCAGATACTTTCTCATCATTTTCCTCATGCCTTCCAGTGCTTTGGTCATCAATCATCTTTCCTTTCTGTTCCTCATCAGTCTTTTTCCCGTCTTGATTTCTTCCTTCATTATTCTTAGTAATTTCTTTCCCACTTCGGAGAGTGATTACCTTCACATCTTCTTTTGGATTTTTGTCAGTGGTGCTTGGAAGAGTACCTTGAGGTCGGTGTCTAGATGCTTCAGACAACTGAGCTATCTGAGTTTGTAAATCCAAGATAATGGAAGCTTGATTTGATTGTTGTTTCAATACTTCTTGCAAAAGCTCAACTGTTTTATCCTTTCTTTTTGTGGTTGGGATTGTTGTTGAGGCATCATTTGTGGTGGCGGTAATGCTCTGTGCATTTTGATTGCTCCATCGAAAGTTTGGATGATCCCTCAATCCAGGATTATAAGTGTTGGAGTATGGATTGTAATTCCTTGCATTCCTGTCATATTGATTAACATAGTTAGCTTGCATATTACCAGAATATGAAGGAGAAGATCTTCCATAGGGTACTCCAAATAGCTCATGTGAGGATCATCATGAGAGATCATGTTCATGTGTGGCTTATGACTTGGTCCAGTTCCTGACATAGGTTGCATGTGTTTCATCTGTGCCGTAAGTGAATCCACTTGTTGTTGTAATTTAGAAACCGTCTCTGATTCATGAATGGCACTAACAGGTTTTGGTTTGTTTCGTTCATTATGCCAGTGAAACGTAGTACGAGCCAACCCATTAATCAGATCATAGGCCTCAGGAGCACTTTTATACATCAAACTACCACCTGCTGTTGCATCAATCATTGTCTTCAAGGAATCTCCAAGAGATGTGTAGAAAATTCTCATTTGATCATGAAGAGAGATTCCATGATGAGGACAACGTCTAAGAAGCTCCTTAAATCTTTCCCATACTTCATATAGAGCTTCACCTTCATATTGCCGAAAGGAAAAGATTTCATTCCTCAATTGGATCGTTTTGTTGGGAGGAAAAAATTGTTCCAAAAACTGTTGTGCCAACTGATCCCAATTAGTAAGAGAATGTGGAGGTAATGAATTTAGCCAATTTCTTGCCTTATCCCTTAATGAGAAAGGGAATAGTCGAAGGCGAATTGCATCAGTGGAGACCCCATTACTCTTGATTGTAGAGCAGATCTGCAAGAAATTCTTCAGATGATCATGGGGGTTATCAAAACTGCTTCCTCCAAATTGATCTCCTTGCACCATTTGTATCAGTGATGGCTTTAATTCAAAATTATTGGCTTGAATAGCAGGCCACTCAATAGATGGTGCAACTCCATCAACCGTGGGCATGAATAATTCCCACATTGGTCTGTGAACCTCATTTCCTGGAGCTGGAGGGTTATTGTTATTGCCCATAACAGGAACAGGCAATTGTTGCTGCCCTACAGGAGGATTTTCATTCTGTCGCTCATTGACAGGTGGGGGATCAATATCTTGCTGATTTCTTTCCATTGCTCTTGTATTATCTGCTCGTCTTTCCCTTAGTCGGCGGTGATAAGTCCGATCAATCTCAGGGTCGTAGGGTAAATCTTGGACTTGTTCACCTGACATACAAGAACACACTAATCAAGGTAAACTATTTTTTTTTTTTATTATTATTTTATTATTTATTTTTTATTTTTTTAGAGAATATGCTTAGTCTAAGGGTGTAAATTCTGTTCTAATATTAGCAACCGAAGCTCCCCGGCAACGCGCCAAATTGAAACTGCAGTAAACCACACTTCTTAATATTCTAAAGATTTTAATTTCAAATACAAGTGGATTACTTAACCGGTCAGCAAAATCACCGGGTACAAAGTAGTATATTCTGAAAAGTCCAAGTCGTATCCACAGGGAGCTAATGGCTAATTACTAGAATTAAACTTTTACCCTAATCTAAGCAATTGATTTTTCAGATGTGTAATCTATGTTGATCTAAATTAAAAACTAGATTTCAAATGATTTATCAAGAACTAAAACCATATGTTCCAGCAATTATAACGAGGGATTTAGGTTTAGGAGATGCAGATGATATATGAATGATGTATTTCTATTCTCATGTGAAATGACTCATACTTTAAATTGATATATAATATTGATTACTTGGGATTTGATCAAATTCATCTAAGAATTGCTCACCTCTCGATGTAACAAAATCTTTCATAGCATAAACTATCCTATTAAGATAAGTTATCTATGATTTCAGGTTAATGGCATTTTGCTCTCACAAAAATTACTATCCTAGTTAAGAATACAAAACAAGCACCGTTAAGTGACCTAATTTTGTAACCCTAACCGCATAAAGATTAATGAATTCTCAAGTTCCATCACAGATTTACATATCTCTATGACAAATCATATTCAAAAACCTAAGTTTTGCTTGTGCGGATCATTGAATCCTTCTCAGGTATCTTCAATCCTTTCTATCTAATATATGTTGATCAAGCATAAACTAAACAGATTACAAACAAAGATAATCAAATTCCCAAATAATCAACACCAATATCAATTCAATTCATGCATCAAATCATCAAATCCATTCATACATATTCATAATTGACAATGAAAACATGCCTCTCAATATACAATCAAGCATAAACATAAAAGAATAGAGATTGAAAACACCTTAATATGGTTCCTTTTCAGAAACGGGAATTTCCAAATCTAAAATCCCACAATTGTAGGCAACGCTTGATTGTAGCTAAACCCTAATCCACTCTAAATTGCTAGAACATTAGGGTCTTAGTGCCCTAAAAGAAAAACAAACAAAAACATTTTACTTCCTAATTTTTCTGAGTATTTTTGTGTCTTACTTTTCTCCCTTTTTCTCTATAAAAACACTCTTAAATAGAGCAAATTCGCAAGAGGAATACAGACTGATATAGCTGTACGCCGGCAGTTACGAAATGTACGCCGCCAGCGTAAATGTGGATCTTGCCGGCGTTCGTTGTATGAAAAGTGTCTCGTCAACTTACGCTTGATGAACATAGCTAGTGTTCCTTCAAATCTGGCCTGCGTAGATCATCATTGAGAATTACTTATAGGATTATACGCAGGGACCTACGCTGGCAGCGTTGAATCCCAGAAGGCCGGCGTGGATTGCTTCATCAAACCCTACGCTGGCTGTGTTTGAGCCTGCGTTAAGGATTTGCATTCTGTGGACAAAGTACACAGGCGTAACGCCGGTGGCGTTGAGTCAGAATTTGCCGGCGTATCTCTTTATTCCATACGCTTGCTTCACATTGTCTTCCACCCTGGCTGTGTTGATGACTGCGTTAAGAAATTGTCTTCTGTGGTCATTCTACACAGCCTCTACGCCGGCGGCGTTGGATGCTGTTGAGCCGGCGTATGTGTTGATCTTCAATCAATGGTTTTGGAATTTGCTCATTACTTCTTTTTAACCTGATTTCACAAAAAATTACACTTATGAATATACATTCCACTTGATTTCTATCATATCTGTATAAATTTTATCCACAAAATGTATGTAAAATATGAGTTCATCAATGGGTTAATGTCATTAGTGGCTAAACAAGCCCTTTTGTACAAAAGTACAAATATAGGCCTATTGGCATTCAAAGCATGCCTAACCTCACTTGACCTAGCAATCAAACTCATAATCTTATTCTTTTTCTCTCCAGGCCGATTTTCATTTTGCTCTTCACTTCCCTCTTTCTTTTCACACTTCTCACTTTTTCCACTCTTTTTATTTTCACTCTTATTGTTCTTTCCCTCTAAAGTGCTTTTTCTACTGTCTTCTCTTTTCTTACGGCCTCAACTCTCATCCTCTCTAGTTTACATTGGTCATCATATATTTCCTTAGATGACAATGGTGCCAAAAATGTTTTTCTTCCATCTTTGGTGAAAGTGTACCTATTTAAATAGCCATCATGTACTGTCTTTCTATCAAATTGCCAAGGTCAACCTAACAAGATATCACCAGCATGCATAGGAACAACATCACATAGCACCTCATCACTATACTTGCCAATGGAAAAGGAAATTATAGCTTGCCTATTTACCTTAACCTCTTCACAGTCACTAAGCCATTGAAGTTTGTATGGTCTTGGATGTGGTACAGTAGGCAGCCCCAACCGATTAACCATGAATGTACTCACCGCATTAGTACAACTCCCTCCATCAACAATGACACTACATGCTTTCCCTTGGACATGGCATCTAGTATGGAATAGATTTTCTCGCTGCTCCTCATGGCATTCCTCCTTTAATTGTGCATTAAGTGCACACCGAGTTACAAACACATCACCTTTAACTGCCTCCTCAATACTCCCTTCATCACTACAATCCTCTAACTCAGGCATGTCATCATCCCCACTCTCATTGCCAACTCTCTCATCATCAGTAACAACCTCTCCATTTCTCACCACCATAGTTCCCCTGTTAGGACATTCTCTACTAATGTGCCCCACACCTTGGCACTTCCAACATTTAATGTCCCTATTTCTACTCTTCTGTTCAGCTACCTTAGGTTTCTCAGATGAAACCCCACTACTCTTACTAGGTGCAACATCAACTGTAGACTTACTTCCTCCCTTAAACTCAAACTTTCCATGTCCTTTCCAAGCAGTATTATAATTAGAAGAAGATTTGGAACCATACCTGGATGTTCCTCTATGGAATTGTTTCTCAATTTTAATGGCAAGATGTACCATTTCATCCAGTTCTACATAATGTTGCAACTCCACTCTATTAGTAATGTCTTTATTTAAACCACCCAAGAAGCATGCCATGGTGGCCTCCTCATCCTTAACTACATCAACCCTAGTCATGATCATCTCCATCTCCTTGTAGTAGTCCTCTACACTCCTACTAACTTGCCTCAACATCTGTAATCTCTGCATCAATTCCCTCTGATAATACTTGGGAACAAAACACTTTCTCATCAACGCCTTGAGATCATGCCAGGTCTCAATGGGACACTCCATATTCCTCCTTCTACTAGTCACCAACTGATCCCACCATGATATAGCATAATCCTGAAATTAGGTCACAGCTAGTTTCACCTTCTTTTCTTCACTAAACTAGTGACAGTCAAAAATCAATTCATCTCGCTTCTCCCATTGCAAGTAAGCTTCTGGATCTGACTTTCCCTGAAAAATAGGAATCTTCAGTTTAATTCTACCCAGATCTCTGTCTACATAGTCTTCACTCCATCTATTCCTACCAGCAGTGTAATTCTCTTGCATTCTACCTCTTCCTCTACCACCTCTTCCTTTTCTATTGAAAACCATCGTTGCATTATCTTCATACTCCTCCTCTAGGTAGTCATTAACATCCACCACCTCATCCGCCTGTGGTGTGGAAATTTTACCACCCTTGATTCCTCCACTAGAACTCGACACTTTTTTCTCAACATTTTGTATTCTCAAATTCATACTGTCCATACTCTCTCTAATATCCATCAAAACCTCATTCAATCACCTAAACTTCGACGCCTGTGCGTCTCGCATCAAGGAATCATCTCTACTAACATCATCAACACCCTTACTAGACATCTTTACCTACAAAACAAACAAATGTTAATTAAAAAATTTTCAGTTTCCTCACAAGCACTCCCTTTTGTTTGCACTCACACAAATGGGGTTGTTCACTCGTGTTTCACTAAAACAAGATGTCACACAAGGTATTCCTCACAACTCTCAAGCCCGCTCTTATATGTTCTTTATTGAATCACACTCTTTAGAACAATTTCAAGGAGCTCAAAACGAAAAGTGTTTTCAAATGTTCTGAATGGTGATTTTCCCAATATCCCTTGATCAAAACAAACAATTTTGATGATCACACTATAATTTGGAAGACAACTCAATCTAACAAAGAACATAAATTCTAATGGAAGAATAATATAGAAATTTAATACTGATTTTTTTTTTACTCTAAACATCAATGTGAAGATTAACAAACCCTAAATGAAATAAAGACACAAACTTTAGGATCTAAACTAGAATAGAATTCAAAGAAAACAAAAGATTGAAAACAAGAATGATATAACTTGATCTAGAGCCAAAGCTCTGATACCAAATGATATAAGAACCTTTGTAATCACGCCTGAGAACCCTTTTGAGTATTATGAACCCCTAGCACAGTAATACAAAAACCCACGAATACTATTGGAATCAACCCCTAAGATGGATTAGATTTTAGGTTTTGCCTTAGGTTTGATCTAGAGAGTTAGAACACGGATGCCCTAACTTCGAAACACTCCACAAAGAAGGTGATCAAACTTCCTTGAATGTTCCTAAGTAGCATGCATTTATTCAAGAACACAAAGAGAAAAAAGCTCTCAAATTTTCATTCATTCTAGTCTGTCTAAAAAGATTACATATGATGGGTTTTTATAGGCTTAGTTAGCCTAAAAATTAAGTAACTAAATAATAAATACATGGAAGACTTAAAGGAAATTCAAACTAGGTAATAAATACAAGGAAACTAAATTCAAACTAAGTAATAAATACAAGAAAAAAGAATTCAAACTAAGCAATAAAATAAGCCTAAATAAACGCTGGTGCCAATGCCAATGGCCTAGATCTAAGGCCGGTGGCCTTCATGTGGATTCGCCCAATTTCATCAAATCTCCTTGTAAACTCACTTGAACTTCAATTATATTGAGCCGTGCTTGAATCTCACTTGCTCTAAAGCCTTGATACCTTTGTAATCCATAACTAGCATACATCATCAAGCCTTGGAAATGTTGATTTAAAGCTTGTTGAAGCTTCTTAGCTTGAGATCTCGTGATTGGTCCTTAAGGCAAGCTAATTGGACTTGAAATCCTTTGAAATTCAACCTTCGCCACTTGATCTTCTTGTTGACTTGACTCTTGAGCGTGGACCGATGGCTCTTCCATAACAAGAGCTAAGATGTTGTGTTTGAATTGTTAACTATGTTGATGGTTTATAGGGCTTGATGGAGGACAAATTTGGCTGGTTTGAGGTACTTGTTGTGATGCTTTATTTTGGGTTGTTTTATGCACACAATTATGGTTGCTACAAGAAGTGCTTATGTGTTTTGTTTTATGCTCATTAAAGAGCTATATATACATATGGAAGTATGGATAGCAACAACTCAAATTTTTGGCCAAAGTTGAGCAATTTGTTCCCACCGAATTCATTTTGTTTTAGATGAATTCTATTTGCATTTATTGAGTTGTTTTGTTGGTTAAATTTGATTGACTATTCTTCCTCTTTTATTGATTTTTGTTGGTTATTTGACCTTTGGTTGATACAAGTTAAGAGGATCTCAGCCGTGAATTATGTTCCATTTGCACCGAAAATAAAGGAGAATTAATTTAATATTATTTAGTTAATTATTTATCTTAATTTTAGGGTAGTTTAACAGGTTAAACGGGTATAAATATGTCAGTTATTTAGGAGTTTTATCTTCAAAAACTTTTTTAAAGCTTTTACAATTTTCTAGATTGTCTTTAAGTTCAAATTTAAGTTTAAAGTTTACACGCTTAAGATTTTGTAGGTCCAGTAAGTTAAATTAGGATTTTAGTTCTCATAGGTTCAAAATTTCCTAACTAGAATAATGGTGCTATCCAAATATTTTTCTGAAGTCTAGATTATTAGTTATGGATTTGTTTTCGTTCCTATCGTGTATCTATGATACTAGTGGTTCATTTTTTAGTTATTATTTTATAATTAATAGGTTTTATAAAGAAGTTTTCTTTTATTGGGTTTAAATTTTAGGGTTACTTTTAATTATATCTTGAAATTTTGTTCAAAATACAGAATCTTGTCTTTGGTATCTATTAGAGTCAAAGAATTTTCTATTCGAGTTTTTAAGCTATAAATGAGTTTATTACCATTCATAGGTTTATTCTAGAGTTTTTATTTGGTTATAAATTTAATATATGTTTTATATTTACTATTCTATTTATTTTACTAGTTATATAGATACTCGAGTTACACTAGTTAAATTAGAATTTTTTTCTCTATAAATCAAAATATCTAACTAAAGTATTTGTATAATTCAAATATTTAATTAAGGTTTAAATTCTTAGTATTGATCGATTTTCGATCTCCTTGCATATTTCATAATCCTAATGATTTAGCTTTAAATTAACTTTTTATAACTAACAGGTTCTAAAATTAATTATTTTTTTATTGTAATTGAAATTAAGGTTAACTATAATTATTTGTTGAGTTATTGATTCGTGTCATAGAATCATGTTCTAAGAATTTATTTATTTTAATAATTAGTATTTATAAATTTTTCTAAAGATATTTTAAGGTTGTAAAATATTAGGATTAATTGGGAAATTATTGTTTTATTATTTTAACGAATATATGATTTATTTTATAACTATTGAACTTAAGAAAACTGATTTTGAGTTTAACAGTAACAATCAATTTATCATCAATCATTATTTATTCATACTTTAATAATTTTAATTTGCAAAAAATTGAGAGTGATTTTTGTGACTTTTTACTATAGTTCTTCATGATTCTATATTATATTTTTAATAATTATTATAATCGGATTATGTAAAATTAGAGGAATTACATCGATACCATTGTACTCAACATATTTTTAAATGAATTGAAACAAGGACGGTTCGTTCGTTGGGTTAATAAATACTGATGAGCAAGAAGTTGAAGTTTTCAAAAATTTGTAAATATGTTAATAAGTTTTGTTCAACTTCGGTTGCAACCACCAACGTTAGGCAATCACACCTATCGAAGTAGTATAGAAAATGTTAGGTCATTTTCAAGGGATCGTTGGCATCTATCGTACTTACTTATCATCTATTATCTAGCTAAAGAAAAATTTAGTAAAACATAATAAAAGCATAAGTTATACTGGGGTTAAGGTTAAGCATGTACATGTTTCAAGCCAAGTTATAAGATAAGCTTGTTAATGCAAAAAAAAAAAAAAAAAAAAAAAAAAGCCTTAGGGATTATTTCACCAAGTCCTTATCATGTGATTTCTCAACAAACTTAGAGAGTTGTTCACCGGTATTTGCACCGTCAGATTCACTAAGTAAGTTAACCCTCTCTCATGGTTAGAAACTCTAGATATATGTTAGACCACTAGAATCTCTTTTCAAGCTATCAATAACCTAGATCCGCATAAAGTTCAAGAATTCTTTGTTTTAAAACCAACCTAATGAATCTTAAAAACAAGTGACAGAAAGTTTCACCATCCATCTCTCAAGATGACGATGAGCAACTTCATTAGTAGCTTATATCTATTCAAAAGAATGATCTCTCAATATATACAGTTGAAACTAGACATGAATAAAAAATGTTCATCATTCATTTAGACCCATGAAATTAAGTTTTAATTATTAATTATAAATACCCAATCGATATTTGTTAAAATCACATGAATCAGGTCTTTGATTCACAAACCTTAATTTAAATGATTATTTCTTCATTGATGCAAACATTAAGCATAAATTTTGAAGAAATAATATGGAATTAAATATGAGAATGCAAATTAAGTGCAGTCTTGCAAAAACAGACATCGAGTTTACAATAAATTTACCTAGAAAACTTTAAGATTTCTTAAAAAAAAGAAACATTTTTTTTTTTGCCTAAGAATTCTTTCTCTATTCTACGTTAGAAAATATTTTACAGAAGATACTCTCTATACTACACACCTATTGGGTGTTTGTGCACGTTTATTTATAGGCTATAGGCACAAAAAATCATGAAGATTTTATTCGTTGATGTGGCAATTTCTTTTTAACCAAATTCATTGTTACTCCCACATGTGTGTCTTGGATGCCAACTCATTGGATCACTTTGCGTGGGGTTAGATCGAGCGCTTGAATGTTACTTGAATGCTAGGGTTTGGTCCAAGCTATAGTCTTATGCTAAAAAGCTCAAATTCTTGTCCAGACTCAACTACAGATTGAGTCCAGGGCTCGACATGACCTTAATATAGAAGTCAAAGGTCATGTCAAGGGATTGATTTAGGGAGTGACTAGCCATTTTGCCTTCGGTAGGTCTTTTGCAGGCCTCTGCTAAGTTCTGCTTTGCATAGTTGTTGTTATTTTGCTCCAAATCTAATCTAAACACTTTATTTCTTCTTCTTTTGATCCTGGGAGCCAAAAAAAAAAATAAACAATAAAAGCACAAAATTCATAGGAATTTATTTGAAAATGTATTAGATTAAGCCTAAATTCCTATTAATAGAATAGAGTAAAACAGACTTATCAAATTCCCCCACACTTAAGCTCAAATCACCTGTTGAACTCAGTACTTTGAATATTCAATCATTCTACTAACTGTGCTAAAATTACCTATGCTAAAATCACTAAACTTATCTAAGTAAATCAACTTTTACTCTTATTGTTTAATTAAGAATTCTAAAGCAAAAATTACTCAAAAGATCAAATAAAGTAAGAGAAGCTCAATCAACTTTATCCCTTTGTACATATAGATATGTAGTTCCTTAATCATCTCTCTAAGCATCATATTCAAAAATCTAAGCATATATATCAATTCATCCATTGAATTTCTCTCTTTATTTGTGCCTTTTCATTTCATTCTTATAATTATTTATATATTTCAAAGCTGCAAAGGGGAACGTTTTTGCTTTCTTCTTTACATTTTCCTCTAGAGGGGTTTTTATTTCTATCTTTATGCTTTTTTTTTTATGGCTTATTTAAAATTGAAAAAGGGGTGAAAAAATTACTCTTCTGAGGGACCAATCCCTGCTTATTCCAACCCTAAGCGCATGGTTGTTTTCATTTTGATTTTGTTTTGATTGTTTAGATTAAGCACAAGAAAAAATCATCAAGTTGTAATCATCATTTGAACCTTCATCAGAGATTACAATGCTCTCAAACTGACTAAATTGAAAAACATATAAATCATTTAAGCTTTTACAAATTAATTGAGTCTTACTAGGGACCTTAAGCTAATTCCAACTCTAAATTTATAGATTAAATAACAAGTAAAATTACTCCACATGAATATTTGTAAAGTGATATGCACATGGTGAAGTTAACTCATTCATATGATGATGTTCATTATTTGCTCTATTGAGTCAATTAGGGATCTTGTTTCAAACTTTTGAAAAAATTTGATCAAATTATAGCCATTTTATTAATTTCCTATAATTTATGGAAAAAATGATAATGTAAAACAAATTAAAGCTCAAACTCAATCCAATCTTGCTAAATCCCTTCCCTCACAGTTAATCTAAACATTGTCCTTAATATTTAAAATATGGTAAAATAGACAGGGGATAATGAATAGATAATTGCATATCAAGATTTAAAAATAGAAGTTTTGAGAAAACTTCTTTGTTTATGTTGTAGGTTAAGTTTTTGTTTAGCCATGTGATTGATTGCCTTCTTGATTTTTTTTTTTTAAAACTAAGTCAAAATATGGCAAAACATTAGTGATAACCGTTGGCTCGATTAGAGCTATGGTTGAATTATAAACAAAGATATCCTAAGTTTAACCAAATTCTGATGTAACTGAACTAAACTTTGTTTAGTCAGAAAAGAATCCTACACAAAAATTAGTCTTATTTTGCCACAAAGAATATCATTTATTAACAAAGAACAAAGAATAAAACAAGAGACAATTTAGAACTTAGAGCTTATGTCTTGAAAGAATAAAGAATTTAAACAAAATATGAATTCAAAGAATACAAAACTTAAAAATAGAATTTTATGAATAAGGGAGTCAGCAGAATTAGTCTTCTTCTCGTAACCAATATTTCCAATTCCTATTCCTTTCATTTCTTCTCCTACCACTAGTAGCTCTACTTGATCTACCACCTTTACCACCACCTTTACTAGCTTGACCATCAATAGCTCTACCTCTACCTGCACCTCTAGGTGGCCTTCTTCTACCTCTACTGCCTTTTCTTCTTGGATGGTTTGATATTCGAGGCGGTATTAGTCTCTGGGTAGGTATAATTTTTTACTCCTTTATTAGCTCCCTGATATGTATACCACCCACTGGTATGCTTTGTGTGGTTTTCGTCTTAACCCTCCTCTTGGATACCTCTTTGGAGGCACTAGCACCTTTTTGCCTTTCAACATTTTCAACTCTTTAAATGAGGCTCTCCCTTTCATCAACTCCTTCATTCAGCTGCCTTTGCACTTATAGGGCATGAAGAAAATCATTCTTTTCTTGCTCAATCATGCCCATTTGTATTCGCCATGTAAGTCCTGAATTGTGTAGCTTATTGTTTTTGGAGCTCTTCTTCTCTCTTTTTTTCTTCTCCTTCCTCTTCTATTCTTCAGTAGTGGGTTAATTTAGATCAATAATATATCTTTTTTTTTCTATTCTTTCTAGTGGAGCAGTGGGAGTGGTTTCTTCTTCATGACTACTACTTTCAAGGAAGTTGTCATCATATCTACCATCATCATCTGTAGTAGTACCCTTCATCCCTTATTGTTTAAGCGGTTCAGGTTGGGTTTCATTAGGCTTTGGTTGAGTTGGTTCTATAGATGCTATAGCTCTAGGGTTTCATTCAGATTGTCATTTACCCCTTTGTCTGATTCTTCTTGTTCATGTCTTCCCCTATCCCCTTGTTGTGTTTTGTGCTCACGATCTTTCTCTCTTCTCCTAGTTTCCTCTCTTTCCACTAGAGTAGCAATTTTTTGAGCTAAGTATGTAAGCCTCGGAAAATTTCAGTAAATAATTTCAAGATGAACTTCGAAAATAAACCCAAAAAATCACTCCAAATTAAAACCGAATTTCAACTAGTCCAAAAACACGAACGAATTCAGAAACTTCTTAATCTGAGAAAATGAAAATCTTTAAAAATAAAATAACAACACAGTGGTCTTCAAATTCAAAACCACGACGTACGGAAAATTCTATATTTAACTCTGAATTATAAAATCAGGTAATATAAAGCCCAAAAACAAATTATTAAAAAGTAAATAATGATTGACCTTTGGAAATAAAACTCAATTCAAGAATTTCGAAAACATTAAGAGGTATTAAATAATTACAAAAATGAAATATAAAATAAATCTCTCAAATCAAATATGTTGTATAATCATAAAATACCAGTTTCCAAATTGACAAGGATCTAAACCGGAAAAATCACATGGAAACCCTAACCGGAATGCAATAGCCTAAGTCCGACAATCTAGCGCTCCTAACCTTAGAGGCCGAGATGTAGTTTAAATATATAGAATAGCTCATAGTAATATAAGTTTGTTTAAAAGTATCAGATTGGTAAATTTTTGACTTATTTCGAACCCATTCGGATACAGACTTCGAAAAGCATGTCCCGGGGTTCGAGATATCAAAAATATACCAATAGTACCGTTAGACTCGTAATTTCATAAGATTTTCAAATATATCAGTTATATAATTTTTCAGGTTATAAAAGTTACAGTTATAACCTTTTTATCGTATTTCTATTATTACCGGCAATTGATTAGTCTTTTGCACTATTCATTTTTATTTCATTACAAAATTTTATTATTCTTATAAAGCCTTATATTTTTAGATAAATATTTTATATGTTATAGAAAATTTTGTTTTTCTAAAATTTAGTTCGTTTCGGGTCTTTATGGGATTAGATTCTGTTTAAGACCCGATACTAAAAATAAAATAAATTAATTTAATAATTGAAAAATATTTTAAAAATATTTTATTTTCATAAAATAATTTTTTAGAATTTTTTTGGTTATAAAAATATTATTTATAGCCCATATTCACGTATTTTGATCATACCGGTAACATATTTGTTAAAATACTAAAATAATTCAAATAATTATTTAAATTTAATTATGAAAAATATGCTACAAATATTTGGAAAAATTTTATAATTTTATTTTATTTTAATTTATTTTATTAAGAAAGTATTTTTACAACCCATACCTTCAAGTACACCTTACATATATTTCTTCCTTTTCACTTTAATCTTTCTACACATTAACCCACACTTCATGGCAGATTTCGACCTTCTTTATGGTTACCATTGTCCTTTATTTACTCCCATTTTGACTAAAAATAAATATAATTCAATCCTTCTTCAAAAAGTTACATTATACATTAATTATACAATTCAATTTTGAGTCAAATTTCAACAATTTCCTCTCTCCTCTCTCTTCACAAATCACGCCAACCCCCTCCCTCATTTTCTGCCTTTGTTTTATTTTTTTCTTCTTTTATTCAATTAAAACTCATTTTCTCTCACTCCTTCATTTACTTACTTTCCCTCTTTCATTCATTAATGTTCTCTCTCATTTTTCCTCTCTTTCTTCTTTAGTTTCTCTTGTTCTTCCATGAAAAACAAGCTGCCCCTTCTTCTTCCATGGCTTCCACACTTCATTCTTAAAGATTTCTAAGCAAATCTTCTTCCCAAAGCTCCATAAGTGATATAGGTAAAGTGTAATGAAGGTTTCATGCATCAAATGACCTTCCATAAGCTTAAAAGCTTAGGATGATGATGCCAAAAATGAAACACTCCTTTTCTCTACTTTTATTATCTTGTATTTTAATTATTTTCATGTTTAAAGTTGATATATATTGTAGATCTAACTTTTTGTAGCTTTGATTTTTGTTTATGCCATAGATCTTGTTATTTAAGTTGTTATTTTTGTTATTGGTTATGATTTACGCATAGATCTAGCCTCCACATGTCTATCTTAGTGATTCATGCATTTAAAACTAGTTTAGAAAACTAGATCTAGAGTTTTGAGTTCATAAAATGCATTAGACTTTGTTTTATGTTCATGGATGACTTATAATAGCATGATGATGGTAGGAAAGTTGTAGAAAACTGAAGATCTATTTTATTTTCAACAAAAACAACTTTTGAAAATTCGGATGAAAATGGAACCATATTTAGAAAAGTGGTTTTTCAACTTCAAAATGTGTATTTTTCATTTAAAATGAAGGGATTAGGGTATAGATAACATAAAGAAAGATTTTGATGAGCAAAGTTTAGATTTATGATTTTAAAGTTTATTTTCATGGGTTTCATTTAGGTGTATGTTCATATTATGTGTAGATTTTAGATTTGAACTTAGACAAAAATTGTGAAATTCGTAATTTGGCAAAACCCTCATTTAAAAAACACTTTCCAAGTGTCAAAATGTAATTTTTACTTAAGAAAATGAAGGCTTAATATATATATAGCATCAAGACTTCATTTTATATGGTTCAAAGATGATTTTCAAAGATTAGTTTTCAAAACAAGTTCTATTCTCGGATTTGGCCAAGGCCTAGTTAAAAACATGTTTTCCAACTAAAAATAAAGTTTTTTTTCAAGAAATGAAGGGCTCTTAGGATAGGATATGTAAGGAATGGATTTTCATAAGTTTAGATAGATTTTATCAAATGATATGTCCAAAAATGAATTTTGTAAATTCGGATCCCAATCAAAACCAATTTTTAAAACCCATTTATCAACTCCAAAACTCATGTTTTATGTGAAAAATGAAGGGTATAGGTAATAGGTATCTTTAAGGAATGATTTTTACAAGTGAAAATGAGTTTAGGCATGAGTAATGTGTAAAACAAGTAATGGAATTAAGATGGAAAATTTTGAGTTAGTGATCAAATTGTCAAATTCGTAATTTGAGATGATGCATATGTAATCACTTAGTATTTGAGCTCAAATTGCAAGTTTTATGTATTAAATGAATTCCTTAGACAATAGATATAGTAAAGCTTCAAATTTTGATGCATTAAACAAGTTTTCTCATAAGAAATATGCAAGAAATGAAATCTTCCAAAATTCGGATTATTATGAAAAGCTTGTTTAAAAACATATTTGCAAAATAAAAATGCAAATTTTTGTGTAAGAATGAAGTCCTTAGTGGTTATGTATGATTGAGCCCTAATTTTCTAAATATCACAATTTTTACTTAAAGGAATTACTCAAAAATTAGTTTTTACCAAATTCGGATTTTGGAATCAACCCCACTTGAAAACATGCCTACAAAGTGTAAAATGGAAATTTTTATGTAGAAATGAAGGTCATAAGTATATATATAATGAAGACTCAATTTTGACAAAAAATTATATTTTCTTAAGTAACAAATCCAAAACAAATGGAAACGATCAAAGTTAGAAAACTAGATTTTTCATAAGTAAATTGTTATTATGGGCTTGTAAAATAAAAGTTATAAAATTTTTTTTTAGCAAAATCATCAAGATCATGTATACATTAAGCTCATCTCATGTCATTCATGTTAGGAAATCTCTCATATTGCATGTATAGCTAATTTATATAGTAGGAACATTACAAACATTTACAAAACTACCTTTCGAAAGTTAAAATTGTTGCTGCCCTAATCTGATCCGAACTTTTCAAACATTCAAAGTTTTCAAAACTTGAAAATAATATTAGAAATAGATAGATCTTCCGAAGTAGATAGAAATCGATATATAATTTGCGAGATTCCGAGTTAAAATGACCAAGTTATGGCCGTTTTAAGTTGGAATTCCGGCTTAAGACGAGAATTGCGAATTTGATAGTTCGTATAAAACCGTTTGAATTAGTTTGAGTTGAAATACTTATTAGAGTATTTCTTCCTTTTTAAGAGATCCTGAAATCGACGATTCCCTGCCACCGAATTATTATTACTAGAAGACCGTGATCCAATGGCCAAGTGAGTTTTCTCCTTGTTTTGTTACCTTGATTGTGCTTGTAGTTAGTTGCATTAAAATTATAGAACAAGATAAAAATCGATATGAATGGGGATGGGAGATATGATGAGACTGTGATGAATGTATGCCAAAGAATACTAAAGCATATCGAAACCACGATTTGATTGGCTAACTGCACCGTTCATATTACTTCTGTTATATGTGTGAAATTGATTGGTCACTCTAAAGAATGTATAAATATTTTAACCTAAGAAAAAATTAAATTGGTCATGTATTGCATCGACATATTGCATTTGGTAGCATGCTACTCCTACGTAGGTCGATCGGTATGGTCCGTGGATGACTCGTTTGGATAATGAACTTGGTGCCAGAGCTCATTCAGGGATACTAAAGCGCATTGGATGCATTCTTGGATGAGCCTAGCCGAGTCGAGTGCTAAGAGCCGATGGCTTAGGGACTAGATGCGGTTGTGTAGACTCAATACCATTCCTAATCCAAGATATGAAGGGCGCAAATTCGTTTTGTGTGTGGGTTCTAGATACCCATGCATAATTGCTTTCTCATGTGTTTGTTCATGCATAGCATATGACCGAATATAACTTGTTTGTTATGGTACGAAATTAAGGGAATTCTCACTAAGCTAGTGTAGCTTATACTCCAATAGTTGTTTAAATGAACAAGTTTTTTCAAGAATGCAAAGTGAGATCGAATTGATTGGAGCCGGAATGACTCCGAGATTTCGGCAAAGTATACGAATGTTTGAAGTTATTAGCTAGTTTTATGATTTGTCTTGTAATAGTTTATGTAGGAAAGTCTATGGATGAATGTAATTGAAGTTGAATGATTTGTATTTCGAAGTATAGTGGTTTGTATCGAAAGTATAGTGGATTGTATTTCCTTTACATTGTTACTCAATTGTATCAACATAAAATGTATCATTCCGATGTGTCTCCTTTATGTGTTAGACGCCTCGTACATAATATGGAAGCCTTTGCGTGACTGAGGTGGTCATTCTTAGGCTTTAATATTGTGTACGACGGACTGCCACGTTTAGGGTACCCTTCGGGGCATGACAAAGTAAGTATCAACCCTTATCTGTTTCACTCTCTCTGTTTGCTTCTTGGATTTCCTAATGGCTTCATGCGTTTTGTTTCATCATTTACTCCCTCTACCTTCTTCTTCGCAGCATCTCATCTAACATCATTTTGAAAGTAGCTGTTTTCCCTTATTTCCTTAAGCTGCTTATCAGCCCAGTGGGGTTCATTAGGAGTTTCATTTGTAGCTTCCCCATAAATGATATGGATGGGTTCATTAGGGTCTACTATTGTCACATCTAGAGTCAGTAGAGTTGATTCTTCATCAAACTCCTCCTCTTAAATTCTAAGCTTTCTCCTATTGAAGTGCTTGTTCTTTGCACAGACTTTTCTCCTTTTAACTTTTCTTTGAGCAAAGGCAGGGGAAGGTGAGGACATAGGTCTTTCCTTCTCAACTTCTTATGTTGTCATGATCTCATGGGCTTCATGAAAGGTTGGAGGAAGTGATGTTTCTGCTTCCTTGACTATATTGGATATATCATTGGAGATAATCTCACATATTTCCTCCTCTGTTGCTTGGTTCTCTACTTCTCTATTTTTCAAATTTCTTCTTCTGAGCAGCTATCTTAGCTTCAAGTTCATAATATTTATAATCTGCTGGTAGTTGGTCAACTGGTGCAATTGACTCTTGTTCTGAAGGTAATGTATTAAACTCAACACCATTAGGGATTGTGTTTTGCCTTTTCCTTGTGTGGGCATAGAGGAAAAAGGGTCTTCTTTTCCCACATAGGGCTCTTCTTCTTGAGATGCCCTCTCTTATACTCTATTGGCAACTTATTGTAGAGATCTCTAATAACTTCTTCTTCTATTGCAAAATTTTATCTCAATTGTAGGTTCATGCTCCTTGGATACTACTTTTGTGCAGTCTTTCCTATTAAGAAGATGGGATTATAATACTCATATGATTACACATCATGAAAGATCAATTTCCTCCTCTTCTTTTCAACCGATCCCTTTGTTTTTCTCTTGAAGGTCTTTGGAAGGGTTTTAACTTGTGGGACAATTATGGAAGTAGGCTCAAGTATTAGGGAGTCATGGTAAGGTAAAGATGGGGTATGTGTTTGGGTAGAGGAGTTATATGTATTTTGGCCATGGCTTCATTATCCTCATCTGAGTGATGAGTAGGTGACTTAGCCATTTTTTCTTGAATGATTTGTGTTTGAATTTGAGTGTGTATGGAAGAAGGTAAGTGTTTTTGAGGTAAAGAGTATGTTTATACAAGTGAGGTAGGTGGGGACGGTTGTATTTGTGGTAATGGTGGGGAAGGCATTTATGTGAATAGTGAAGGTAGCCTGACATCATTGTCATCATCATCATCATCATTTATGATGGTCTAATTTAGACAAGACAAGTTTAAGTGAGGGGAATTTGGATTTCTTGGGTGTTTTAGGACCATGGGTAAGCATATCAATGAGTTTCCTCATGCTTTTCTTCATATCTCCCATATCCTCATCATACTTCTTTTCAAATGCAATCAGCTTCTTTTTCACCTCAACTTCTAATTTGTTGAAGTTAACTGCGGATGGATGTGATGGAGCTTATTGTGCAGCAGCAATATGCTGCTCTGGCTCCTCTTGTGCAGATATGTATTGCATAGTAACCGATTCATTTGCAGGTACAGTTGATGGCTCTTGACTAAATGTGTTAAGGCTCTGAGCAGTAGCAGGTGGTACTTAGTTAGCTGTAACAGGCTCATGCTCAGGTACATTGGCTTCCCTTACTGCTAGTACAACAACCTATTGAGCTCCCACTTCTACTAGTTTTCACTCCCTAAAAGATCTCTTTTGAAGTTCTCTAAATCTAACTATTACATTAGTGGGCCCTTGTTTTGGCTACAACTTCAAATTCTTAAAAATTCTGGTTATTCAACCATCAAGATAGATTCCTTTGCCTTGCAGACCTGCTTAAGTTGTGATCCTACCACTAATAAGCCAACATTCATTCTTCTGTTTCTCATTATGCTAACATTCATTTATTTTTTTTTCTCATTATGCTTAGAGGGTACAGCTTAGCCTATAATATTGTGGCTACTCCTTCCAACTTCGAAAAGATGCTCCTCGTGAGCAAGTAGTCTAGCACTTGAACTTTGAAGATTGAGGTAGTCTTGGAGGTGCTGAATCTACCGCCGATTTCCTCAGCTGCAAACTTCCTTCATTTTTCCTTAGAAACTGCTATAGTCAAGTTCTTAAATTCGTCACCATATAGGATCTCTTCATCATCATACAGATCCTTGGTAGCTATGAACTACCTCATTGTCACTGTTTTTTATTTTCCAAATGCAAAGAAGTGCATAGAATAACCTAAATTTGGCTTTTTGAAGTCCAATCCTAAAGTTGGCCATAAATGCCATGGTCACTCCGCCGAAGACTTCTTCCCTTATCTCAAATACTCTCTCCCATGCTGAATCTTCAAAATACCATCTAAAATCAACCTCCATCCCATAAATTCTTAGAATGTACCAACTTAGCATAACATTCACTACTATTTGTTTTCTAACTTGAAGTAGCTTAAATTTTTTATTGAACTTATGTGTTCAATATGAATTTTGATGAGACAATTAGTTGTACAATCAACTACTCAATTGTGTTAAACTACGCTTAATTAGTTAAACAACTTAGATGAACAACATGCTAGAATATATACATGTATTTTATGTATATGTTGTTCTCTGGATATTGTGCAAGTGCAAGAAGGTACAAATTCTTGGGTATAGCCTTGATCGCAGCTTTTGTCGAGGCTTGATAGGTCCATTCATCAGGTGTGACAATTTGAAATAGCATGACAAGAACTAAGGTGTGATAGGCTCAAAACGTGAGCCGATGTGGCATAAAGGAGCCATTACGACATGAAAGAGCCGTTACATGCGTTTAATATTTGACGATTTTAAGACGTTATCTCTAATAACATTTAAACCTTTCAAATCTATAAATACACGTTCTTGGGAGATCAGTGAGAGATGAATTAATTAAGAGTTTTCATTTGCAAACAAATAAAATCAGAGCACCCTCTCGTTAATTTTGTACTCTTGTTCATTATTTTGCAAAATCTGAAAAGAGAGAGAAAAATAAATTCGGGCTCTATTCCTGGGTTTTGTTATTTATAAGAGAGTTCTATAAAAGAGAGGAAATCATTTATTTTCCTAAGAGTTGTTAATTTGTGTACTACTCTATTTGAGCTTGTGAGTTTTTGAATTAATAAAGTGTGGGAAGTTCTCTGATTGGAGGCGATTTAGATGATCGTGGAGAGTAGGAAGTGGGCCGAACTCCACAATAAATCTAGGTTGAATCTTCTTTTCTATCTCTTTTATATTTCTTATAGTACTTAATTTTGTTATACCTGCTATTATCATATTTAAATCTGATTATCTAGGCAAAAATTATTTGTTTGAGCATTTTAGGTTAAATGTTCGATTCACCCCCTCTCTTGAGTATTTTCTAGTGCATTTTCATTTTTCCCTATCTTCAGCATTTAAACCTATTGGGATTTGTGGTTACGTACTTGCATTATAGGCCTAGGCTCAGGTATAGCCTTTTTGGATTGTGTTTGGAGTTGTGGTTGTAATCTCTTAGGTGCCATTTCTGTAAAAATAGTGTAAGCACATAAGTTTTTGTGTTTGAATTAGAAAAGAAATGAAGTAAAATAGAACTATATTCTTCGAAGAATAGCCTCATGGCAACTTTGTTTAAAACTTTTTCAAAAGAATTTTATGTTAACAGTAACTACATTCTTGTTTTCCAAATGTATTTTATTGTTTTTAAGAACATAGTTATCTTTTTCAAATAACTCAAACAAACTAAGTGCATTTAGAACTTCAAATGAAGCTCAAGAGTCACAATAAGGTTTGTGACAGATTACTTGAGAACCCTAAAAATTCTAACTTATAAAGATATTAGAACAATTAAATTAAGATGATTTTATCATCAAGTTTCTTTCCATTAGAAATAATAGATAGCAGAGATGTGTAAAAACTAAAACCCTAAAATATGCAGATTACATGAGCATTTGAATTAAAATAAACCAGCAAAAATGAAGAAAAAGTAAAGAAATAAACTTACCTTAGTGGTTTGATGCACGAAATACTAAAAAGGAATGACTTTTAGTGATTTTGAATGCAAGGTGTATCGAAGGTACTAAGAGCTTCCATTGGGTTCATAAGAAATTTGAATGTAGTAATGAAAAAGAAGGAAAGAATAGTATTTATATTTTTATATTAACAAGTGTTGCAAGTTCATTTTTAGGCTCGCCTTTAGGTCACAGTTATATTTATTAAGAAAAGAAAAAAAAGAATTAAAAAATCGAGACTTTAATAGAATTGTGGCTTATTAAAAGAGTAAAGAAATAAAAGAATTAACTAATCAAGGCCTAACTTTTAGCCTTTATTTAGAACCTGCAAAAAGAATAAAGAATTAGGATAACTAAGGCCACAAGTTGAGGGCCTGCCATAAGCCTCGACTGAAACTGTGATTGAAAATTTGTTGGTCCCAAAAGATTAACTAAGAGGGAGGAGGGAGGGGGGGAGGGGGGAGGGGTTGTGAATTGATTTTCCAAGTTGAAAATTTAATTCTTTGAAAAATTTAACCAAATTTACAAAGCTAGTTAATTAACTTAAATGGCTTTTAAACCTTACTTGAAAACAACAACTTTAATAAACAATGTCTTTAGATGAAATTCAGATAAGAATAGATACAAAAAGTTTAGCTTTAAACAAAAATTGCACTCCTAGATTTTAGTCTGTGAATTAATCTTTGATAAGTAAAAATTGCACTTCCTATTACTCTCTGAATTTGTTTCTGAAATTAATTCACAAAACAAATAAACTTAAAATATCTAAAAATTAAAAGAGATAGGATAGAGAAGATTGCAAAGCTATTTATAGAGGTTCCGCCTTCAGCGCAATCCTCTCTTCCAGCACCAAGCCAGGGACCTGGTATACCACACTGATATGTTCCACTATTCAACATATCAACAAGTTACAAGTTGTCTTTTGCCAAACAATTGGCTACAAATACACTCAGCTTGATCCTCCTAGCTTCCTAAAAGCTATAATCAAACTACTGAGTCTTCTTGCAACTATCAAATTCACACTAATTGTGTAAAACAAATCCATAGGAAAAGAATAAAATTCCTAATAAATTTCGATCAAATAAGAACAATTGAAAGAGATTGAATTTAACGCAATGAAACTGGGATGAGTATTTGTTCTACTGTTTTTGAAGTCACTTTCTCTCATGAAATGATATTCTCATATATTATAATTTGACTTGAATGAATATCTTTTTATTCTTGTTGTCTCCAAAGGCTATAAGAGATGGATAAACTTGTTCCTGATTTTTTGCTTTGATTTCGGATAAGTCTTGCTAGTTGTTTTTCATTTATAGCTTGGATAGACTTCAATTCCATTAATGTCTGTTGGTCCCGAAAGAATAACCAAGAGGGGGGTGAATTGGTTATTTAATAAAATTTAACCTTTTTTAAAATTCAACCAAATTCACTCTACTTAGTTACTCAAATTAAATGGCTTCTAAAACTCTATTTTAAATAACAAATATGGATAAATTTCAAATAATATCAGACAAGATCAAGTTTAAAAATATGTTCAAAAAATTTATTTTGCTCCCAGTTACTCTCTGACTGATCTTCTGAGTTCAATGTTCAGTAGAACTTAAATTTCCAGTTACTCTCTGACTGGTCTTCTGAGTTTATAATGCAGCAAGAATAAACAATAAAATATGCACGAAATTAAAAAGATAAGGTAGAGAAGAGATTGTAAGATCGATTTATAGAGGTTCCGCCTCGAGCGTTAATCCTCTCTTCTAGCTCCAAGCCAGGGACCCGGTATTCCACACCGGTATGTTCCACTATTTCCAAAAGAAATGAGAATACAAGCTTGTTCTTCAACAAAGAACTTCAAACACTCTGCTCAGCCTATCTAGCTTCACTCAAGCTATTTACTGATCTATAGAGACTAAATGTAACTCTCACTTCTACACAAATCTCATTCGAGATATACAATGCTTTGAAACAAAGGAATAAGCGTTTCTAAAATTTCAGCTCAAAGAAAATTCCGAATGACAGTAATTTAGCAAGAGATTCTCGAAGGCTTTTGATTATTCTCGTCTTTTTTTCACACTCACTATCTTCATGTCTTCCAGATATTTAAATTTAAAATTCTCCTTCTTCTTCGGTTGAAAACGGCTAGTGAATTTGAATTAAAAAAAATTGGATAGATGATAATCTCCACTAGTTCCTGATTTTGTGCTTGATTTATCTCTGTGATTATCCAAATCTTATCTTGCTGTTGAAAACGTTGATGTTTATCCATATAGTTGTTTGACCGTCTTGAAGATAGACTTCCTCGTGAAATATCTTCTAAATCCCAAAAGAATAGGATAGAATCTTTCCTTCTTGATCTGACTGTCAAACTTGATAAAAACGAATTCTGTAATCTTCATGTAAGTATATTTTAATTATTGAATATAAACCTAAGCAATAAATATCAGACATAATCTGATCTTGGATTAATTTGATTTTTCTGTCATGAGTTCTTGAGATTTTATTTGTTGATTAAAAAAAATTCGAATCCCCTTGGATATAATAACCAACTTTGTGGAACATTGGAATGTATTACCCAAATACACTCAACTTTGGAGCTGGGTCTTCAAAATAATAAAATAATTTTGAAAAATTCGAACTGTGATCTTTTTGTGCGAATTCTGTTCTTGTACCCATTTCACCTTCTGAGTTACCTTCTGATAGTTTTGTCTTTCTATTTTGTCTCTGAACTACTTTCTGATTTATTTAAATTTCCATAACTTCTTACTTAGTTCTTGAAAACTTTTACTTCACTTATCACATTAAATTGAGATTTCTGCATACTCAATAAATTCATTAGTAATACTTAATCTTTTTGTTATCATCAAAACATCAAAAGAGAAATACTAACATTCTCCCCCTTTTTGATGATAACAAAACCCATCTATTAAAACAAAAAATTATTTTCAAGATAACTCTATTCATTTGCATAATTTGCATAATCCAGATAATTCAGTAATTAAAATACGATTATAACCTGCACAAACATTTGCATCACATAAATTCATTCATAATCGCATAAGTATTCATCAAACATTATTTGCATGATTATCTTTGTTTTAATATCTTCTCCCCCTTTTTGTTATCAGCAATTAGAATAATACCATAAAAAGAATCAAATAGTCTGAAAGAAATGCATTGGAATTAAAAGGATCATAACAACTGAGTTCTTAAAAAAAAAATAACAGACTAAAACAGCAGAAAAGAAAATTAGCGCTTCTTTTTGGCTTGACTGACTTCCTAGCTGTGGTCTTCTTCCGTCCAGAATACCTAACGATAGGAAGAGTTGAGCTTTCAGGAGGTGGAGGAGAATTAAATGCCGGATTGAATGATTGCAGATACTCTATCAGAACATCAGAAAGAATGATTTGAGGAGTTTGTTGTGGTTCGGATGTTGAAGAGGGTTGAGAGATAGGAATCAACTGAAAGGATTGAACATCTGGTTCCACTGTTGGTGGAGGTGGTGAAACTTCCTTGTCAGGTGTGAAGCTTCAGACTTCTCAGGAGGATCAACATCCATTCAGCATCAAAACTGGTGGAGAAGGACAGAATCATGTTCGGAGGTGGAGATGAAACAGAGCCATGAGTAGGATCTGTAAACATGTCCTCGAACATGTGTTCTACTTCAGCCTTCATTTCAGCAAATCTTTTCTCCATCAGATCAAGAATAGCTTAAAACTGATTTTGATGTTTCTCCTGGACCCTTAACAGAGATGCCCTCTGAGTCACTATCTGAGTCAGTGTCCAGATGTTTTCCTTCACCTTCCTTAATTTCAAACTTCCCTCCAGTCATGATTGCAGGTTTCTTTCTCTTCTTTTCCTTCATAACCTCCTTTCCTGCTCTTCGCATTGGAGGTTTCTTTATCCTTCTTTTGTATCACCTTCTGAGCCACTATCTGCTCTTAGTAAGTGCTCCCCCTCAACTGCAGACTTAATTTTCTCCCAATCAAAAATTCTTTTGCTGAACTTAGGATGAACATACCAAGCTCCATCCTTAGCAAACCAGAATTTGCGCTTAACATTGATGTTCATTCTCATAAGCACAATTTCCCCAATTCTTTTCAGATTTTGAGGAAACTTAGCATTATCTGGCAGCTTTACTTTCTTAAACCTCAGCAACTTCATCAACATGCTTCCATAAGGCATATTAAACTTAGTTTTCCACAAATGCTTCAGAATCAAAGATGGTAGATCAAGCTTTAAATTTCTTTTTATTGCCAGAATGACAATAGCTTCGGTTTTATTAATCGTAGTAGAACTACCATTCTTTGGAAGCAAACAGTCTACAACTATCTTGTGTAGCAGCCTTATCAACAAACTAAACTCAGTATTAAACACATCTTTTTCAGAATATGTTCCCACTCCATCATTTATTGCACGAAACAGATCATTTTTCTTAATGGATACAAAGAAGTCATCATCTTTCATCTTTCATATCAAAACATGAAATAAGGTCTTTCCTAGTTATCTTAACTTTTTGCCCAGCTATTTCAGACTTCAACTTCAGTCCATCCACAATGTCAAGTTATCATAAAATTCCTTGATAACTTCTCCAGCAACTTCACTAGACAAATTACACAGATTTCGACATCCTATATCTAGCCAATGGTTCCAATAGAACCCATTTTTCTTAAAGAAAGAAAAATCTATGAACGAATTATCAAGAATCTTGATATTCCCATACCTTTTCTTAGAAGAACTTCCTGTCTTCTTCTTCTTTGCTTCTGACATTTTCTTTGGGGATCTTGAAGACAGTTTCCTCTTTTTCGAACTTTCTTTCTTTTGCGTGACTTAGATATTTCTTCCTTAGAACTTTCTGAGTCACCGTCTGAGTCACCGTCTGGTTTAGGGTTTGAACCCTCCTTAGTCTTTCCTTCAGATTCTGGGGTAGTAACATCTAAAGATTCATAAGAAGACGAATCTTTTTCCTTTTCTTGCTCTGTCTCAGGGTTGTTTGTTCAACTTCGACAGATTCATTTTCTTTTTCGTTCTCTCTCTCTACCTTCTTGAAGTTCAGAGAGTGTTCGTGTTGAATCAGAAGATTCATCACGAATCTCTATAGTTCCTTTAACAACTTTCCCTTTAGGACCTTTTGAGGCTAGTCTTGATGATTTTCGTGGTGCCATGTTAGGGTTTGGAAGAGCAAAGAGAGCGCGAAATGAAGAGAATTTTGAAGTTTTTAGAAAAAGAAGAACGTTGGATGACGAATAGCAGCAGCACAGGGAAATGGAAGAGTCACGTTCTTGGCCGTTTGAAATGCGTGGGAAAATGGAGACGTGATTAATGATTCACTTGTCTTGCACGTTTTCCATAATCATCTTCAATATCACAAACACAAATTTATTAATTTATTTACTATTCTTATTTATATTATATTTTTTTAAGAGAAAAAACATAATAAAAATATTAAAAAGGATAACATTCCAATCTCATTTCTCAAAAATTCAAATCTGGTTTTATCAAGGGGTTTAGTAAAATATCTGCAAGTTGATTTTCAGTTGGAACAAAATCAATACACACATTTCCATTAACTACATGATCTCGTATAAAATGATGTCTAATTTCAATGTGTTTTGATCGTGAATGATGAACTGGATTCTTTGTCAAATTAATTGCACTTGTATTATCACATTTAATCGAAATAAATTTATTTTCAACACCATAGTCTTGCATTTGTTGTTTAATCCAAAGAACTTGAGCACAACAATTTCCAAGAGATACGTATTCAGCTTCTGCTGTAGATAAAGCAACTGAGTTTTGTTTCTTTGAAGACCATGAAATCAATTTATCTCCTAAAAATTGGCAAGTTCCAGATGTACTTTTTCTATCTATTTTACAACCAGCATAATCAGCATCAGAAAAACCAATCAATTCAAAATTTTGATTCTTTGGATACCAAATCCTAATTTTGCAGTACATGCAATATATTTGAATATCCTTTTAACAGCTTTTAGATGATTTTCAGTTGGATTACTTTGGAATCTAGCACATATACACACAGCAAGCAAAATATCTGGCCTTGAAGCAGTAAGATATAACAAAGATCCAATAAGGCTTCTATAAAGTTTTTCATTGATTTTCTTACCTTCTGAGTCAGCATCTAACCTGATTGAAGTACTCATTGGTGTAGTCACTTGTTTGTTGTTTTCATAACCAAACTTTTTCAGAATTTGCCTTGTATATTTCTCTTGATGAAGAAAGATTCCTTCTTTAGTTTGTTTGATTTGTAGACCCAAGAAGAAATTCAATTCTCCCATCATAGACATTTCAAATTCAGCCTGCATAAGCTTTGCAAAATCTTGACAATATTTCTCATTAGTAGATCCAAAAATTATATCATCAACATAAATTTGTACAATCAATATATCTCATTATAATGTTTCAAAAATAAGGTTGTATCAACATTACCTCTTTGAAATCCACTCGTGATGAGAAAATCACTAAGTCTCTCATACCATGCCCTTGGGGCTTGTTTGAGTCCATATAAAGCTTTTCTTAATTTATATACATATTCAGGCTTGAAAGGATCTTCAAATCCTGGTGGTTGCTCAACATACACTTCCTCTTTAATATAACCATTTAAAAATGCACTCTTTACATCCATTTGGAATAAATTAAAATTCTTAAAACATGCATAAGCAAGTAGCAAACGTATGGCTTCTAACCTAGCAACAGGTGCATAAGTTTCATCATAATCTATTCCTTCTTCTTGAGAATAACCTTTTGCTACAAGTCTAGCTTTGTTTCTTACTATTTTGCCATTTTCATCTAATTTATTTTTAAATACCCATTTAGTACCTATAACAGATTTATTTAAAGGTCTAGGCACTAAATTCCATACATTATTTCTTTGAAATTGATTTAATTCATCTTGCATGGCATTTATCCAATTATCATCAATCAAAGCAGATTCAACACAATTTGGTTCAATTTCTGATAATAAAGCAAAGTGACTTTCAAAATCTTTTAGTTTTGATCTAGTTCTAACACCAGTATCTATTTTACCAATTATTAATTCAGGTGGATGTGCCGTTTTATATCTCCAAGCATTCGAGTTTCTGGTGTATTAGCACTAGCATCTGTATTACCTTCTGTTTGACCTTCTGATCTAGCTTCTGAGTAATCAGGTATCATTGTTTCTTTAGGTGATTTTTCTTTGGGTGATTCTGATATAGTAGCATCATTAGTAGCATTTTTCAAAAACACAGTTGTATTATCATCATCACAATCATTTTAATTTCTTCAACAAAACGCACATTTATTGATTCTTCAATAACTTTGGATGTTTTATTGAAAATCCGATATGCTTTACTATTCAATGAATATCCTAAAAATATTGCTTCATCGGAACGTTCATCAAATTTACCAAGATTATGAATGTTCTTTTTCACAAAGCATTTGGCACCAAACACATGAAAATAAGAAACATTTGGTTTTCTTCCTCGAAAAATTTCATATGCTGTTTTTGATGTGAAAGGTCTAATATAAACTCTATTTATGATATAACATGCTGTTGCAGCAGCTTCAGCCCATAAATTCTTTGCAACACCGCTTTCATTAAGCATTGAACGTGTCATTTCTTGTATTATTCGATTTTTTCTTTCAACAACACCATTTTGTTGTGGTGTGTAAGGGCAGAGAAATTATGACTTATACCAAATTCATCACAAAAGGAAATAAATTGAGCATTATCAAATTCTGTACCATGATCTGATCTTATAGATATATATTGAAAAACCTTTTTCATTTTGAATTTGTTTTGCAAAAATTTGAAAGGCATCAAAAGTATCGGTCTTACTTTTCAAAAACAGTACCCAAGTGTATCTTGAGAAGTCATCAACTATAACAAGTCCATATTTGCTTCCTCCAATACTTGAAACTCTTGTTGGACCAAAGAGATCCATATGTAACAATTCTAAAGGTCTTTTGGTAGATATTACATTTTTACTTTTATGAGGAGCTGATACCATTTTATTTTTAAGACATGTATCACATTTAATATCTTGTTTAAAAATCATTTTTGGTAATCCAGCAACAAGATTCCTTTTGGATAATTTTTCGAGTTGATGAAAATTTACATGTCCAAGTCTTTTATGCCATAAATGCACATTATCAGATATAGAAAGAAAACAACACTCCAAATCAGATGGTTTAATTAGATAAATATTTTTCTTTCTAAATCCTTCAAACATTTTAATACCTTTATCATCATATGCATAGCATTTACTTTTCTCAAAAATCATTTTATATCCTCTGTCACATAATTGACTTATGCTTAGCAAATTATGTTTTAGTCCTTTTACAAGTGAAACATTTTCTATAGCATGTGGTGGATAACCAATCATACCTGTGGCTATAATCTTACCTCTATTATTATCTCCAAATCTTACATAACCATTTTCTTTCCATACTAAATTTGTAAACAAGGAAACATCACCTGTCATATGACTTGAGCACCCACTGTCTAGGTACCAAGTTCCTTTTATTTTTGCTCCTTGTTCCTGCAATTAATCATAAAAGGCTATCAAACCCTTTTAGGAACCCAGACAAGCTTGGGTCCTTGATAAGATAAGCTCATTTTCTCCTTATTATTTACTTGATTCGAATTGAGCTTGTTCTTTTTATAAAAGCAATACTTTTCAATGTGTCCTACTTTATTGCAGAAGAAACAAGTATAGGTAGGTCTTAATTATATCTTGCATTTACCTGGTTCCATCTATTTTGTCTAGGATACCTTGGAGTGTATCGCTGACTGGACCTTCTGAGGTTGCCTCTGACTTGATATCTTTGTTCAGGGCACACTCTGAGGTACCTTCTGTTTTATTGTTTATGGGTCTATTCATTGTTTCCCTTCTGATAACAGGTTGTTGATTACATGCAACTTCCTTTGCTTTCACAAATACAGTCTTTTTCATATGGTTAGAACTACTTCCAATTTCATATCCAAGTCCATATTTATTGTTTCCAATTCTTTGACTAGAAAGTAGCATATTTAATTTTTTATCACTCTCATCAAACTTATTGAAGGTGCTTGTAATGGTTTTTGACAGATCTTCAAATCTTACTTTTAGATCTTTAATTTCATCCTTCAAAACACCATTTTCTTTTCTTAGATTACCAGAATTTACATGCAATTTTTCATTGTCAATTTTCAGAATGTCATTTTCATCAATAATCAATTTGTTTGTTTGTTTCAAGACATCTTTCTCATTTTTTAAAGCCTTATTTTCAATGTCTAACTTAGATATTCTTACATTAGCCTTTTTGAGAGCCTTTAACAATTTGTTCATTTCTACATACATATCTCACTATCTGTCATATCAGCATCAGACTCAGAGTTTACCTCGGATGCTGCCATTAAACACAAGTTGGCTTCTTCTTCATCTTCACTTGCAGCTTCTGATCAGCTTCTGACTCATCCAAGTCGCTCCAGGTTGCCATCATCGCTTTGTTCTTCTTTTTGAACTTCTTCATTTTTTCAATGAGAGATGGACATTCATACTTTATATGTCCTGGCTTCTTACATTCATAGCAAATGATTTCCTTCTTCTCTTTTCTTTGTTCTTTTTCTCTATATAGTTCACCTGCATCACCTTTGTAAGTTTTTCTTTTAGTAAATTTGAACTTTTTACCTCTTTTATTCCTGAGCATTTTATTGAGCCTTCGTGCCAGCAAAGTAATGTCTTCATCATCACTGTCATCATCATCTTCGGTTTCTGCTTCACTGACTTTCTTAGCTTTGAAAGCTATGGCTTTCTTGCTTGTTTCAGCTTCTTCCGTGGTGTCCAAGTGAGATTCATACGCCATGAGTTTTTCTTTCAGCTGACTAAGAGTCAATCTCTTCAAGTCTTGAGCCTCCTCAATAGCGGTCTTTTTCGCATCCCACGTTCTAGGAAGAATTCTAGTATTTTCCTCACCAAATCTGGTTCAGGGATTTTCTTACCAAGTGATGTCAGTTCATTAGATATGGCAGTGAATCTATCAAATGCATCCTTTATTTTCTCATTAGATTTGAACTTAAAAAGCTCATATTTCTGAAGTAATGCATTAATCTTAGTATCTTTTATAGTTTCAGTTCCTTCATATGTCATGCATAAAGTGTCCCATATTTCTTTTGCAGTTTCACAACATGATATCACATAAAATTCAGATGATGCAATAGTCATGAGTAAGAGATTCTTAGCCTTGGAAATTTGTCTCAATCAGCCTCTTCTCTGGTAGAGTCAACACTTCATCATCGAAAATTGTTACAGTATGATCACATGTGAGATACCTGCCAAGAGTCAAAGTCATTAGCTTTAATGTATGTGGACATCCGCATTTTCCAATATGCAAAGTTCGTGCCATCAAAGAAAGGAGCCTTGGTTCATTGCAATGTTGTTATCAGCCATTTTCAAAGATCACTCAATTTTATCAAAAGGAACCGCTCTGATACCAATTGTTGGTCCCGAAAGAATAACCAAGAGGGGGGTGAATTGGTTAATTAATAAAATTTAACCTTTTTTAAAATATTCAACCAAATTCACTTACTTAGTTACTCAAATTAAATGGCTTCTAAACTCTATTTTAAATAACAAATATTGATAATTTCAAATAATATCAGACAAGTTCAAGTTTAAAAATATGTTCAAAAATTTATTTTGCTCCCAGTTACTCTCTGACTGATCTTCTGAGTTTAATGTTCAGTAGAACTTAAATTTCCAGTTACTCTGACTGGTCTTCTGAGTTTATATGCAGCAAGAATAAACAATAAAATATGCACGAAATTAAAAGATAAGGTAGAGAAGAGATTGCAAGATCGATTTATAGAGGTTCCACCTCGAGCGTCAATCCTCTCTTCCAGCTCCAAGCCGGGGACCCGGTATTCCACACCGTATGTTCCACTATTTCCAAAAGAAATGAGAATACAAGCTTGTTCTTCAACAAAGAACTTCAAACACTCTGCTCAGCCTATCTAGCTTCACTCAAGCTATTTACTGATCTACAGAGACTAAATGTAACTCTCACTTCTACACAAATCTCATTCGAGATATACAATGCTTTGAAACAAAGAATAAGCGTTTCTAAAATTTCAGCTCAAAGAAAATTCCGAATGACAGTAATTTAGCAAGAGATTCTCGAAGGCTTTTGATTATTCTCGTCTTTTTTTCACACTCACTATCTTCATGTCTTCCAGATATTTAAATTTAAAATTCTCCTTCTTCTTCGGTTGAAAACGGCTAGCGAATTTGAATTAAAAAAAATTGGATAGATGATAATCTCCACTAGTTCCTGATTTTGTGCTTGATATATCTCTGTGATTATCCAAATCTTATCTTGCTGTTGAAAATGTTGATGTTTATCCATATAGTTGTTTGACCGTCTTGAAGATAGACTTCCTCGTGAAATATCTTCTAAATCCCAAAAGAATAGGATATAATCTTTCCTTCTTGATCTGACTGTCAAACTTGATAAAAACGAATTCTGTAATCTTCATGTAAGTATATTTTAATTATTGAATATAAATCCAAGCCATAAATATCAGACATAATCTGATCTTGGATTAATTTGATTTTTCTGTCATGAGTTCTTGAGATTTTATTTGTTGATTAAAAAAAATTCGAATCCCCTTGGATATAATAACCAACTTTGTGGAACATTGGAATGTATTACCCAAATACACTCAACTTTGGAGCTGGGTCTTCAAAATAATAAAATAATTTTGAAAAATTCGAACTGTGATCTTTTTGTGCGAATTCTGTTCTTGTACCCAGTTCACCTTCTAAGTTACCTTCTGAGTAGTTTTGTCTTTCTATTTTGTCTCTGAACTTTTTGATTTATATTTAAATTTCCATAACTTCTTACTTAGTTCTTGAAAACTTTTACTTCACTTATTACATTAAATTGAGATTTCTGCATACTCAATAAGTCATTAGTAATACTTAATCTTAATCTTTTTGTTATCATCAAAACATCAAAAGAGAATACTAACAATGTCGATGGTCATCTGCATCTGGTAATGCGGCTCTATCCAAATGTTTAGATTTGAGTTATCTTTATTGTAGATATCCTTGAAAGATTGATTACTTTGTTTTCGTAAAATATTCCACAAAAATAACACTTTATCAAACTTGATATTTATCCATTCGAATTTGAGTTCTTCCTGATCTTGAGTAGATTTGTTTTTATAACAAACTGAGTTAGATTCTCTTTTTACTATATACTGTCACGAGATATATGAACTTCTTGTTGTGATCCTCCAATCTTTGTCGAGACATAAATTCTTCAATAAACAATCCTTAATCTATATAATTTAAATCCTCTTTGGATAATTGAACCAACTTGTGGAACATAATTGAATGCATTATCCAAATACATTCACTTTGGTGATGGGTCTTTAATTTATATTGCTTAGAAAATAATTCGTCCTTCATAATCGTGACTTTTACATATCTCAAAAACTTTGTAAATTGCCTTCTGAAACAGTTTTTGATCGATATACAACCCTTCGTAGTTGTTATAATTACTTTTTGAAACACTATGATCGATATACAACCCTTTGTAAAACACTGATTTTCCTTCTGAAACACTCTTTGAAAACTTATTTGTATGTGAAAACCATTCTTAAACATTCTTTGAAACACTTCCTGAGTTGTGTCCTTTTGTGAACATATACATAAAATCTTACTTAATTACTGCACACTTAATGAATTTTGTTAGTACACACTTAACACTTTTTGTTATCATCGAAATCATCATTGAGAGAAACCAACATTCTCCCTCTTTTTGATGATAACGAAACCCATATAAATTAATTTTATCAAGACAAAATATATTCAGAAAAATTTGATATTTTGTTTACCCTTCTCCCGCTTTTGGCTAGCATCAGACATAACAAATAAGAGATAACATATATGAAAAACATCATCAGTTGATACATCAACAGCTCATTAAAACTAAACATCAGAAATATGAAGAAATAGTCCATAAAGGAAAAACAACACATGATCAGAAAATCAGTCTTTCTTAAAATTTATGGATTTAACGGATTTTCTTGCTTTTATTTTGTGACGGGCCGAAAAAGTTGGTCGAATAGGAGGACGAATAACTGGTTGATGTTGAAGAGTATGCATAACCAAAAGAATGGTTTGGATTTGTTTAGGGTAAGAGGTGAAGTTGATTCAGTGGGTTGAACATAGGAACAATCTGCAGATTTTCCTCAGTGGCCTGTTCATCGAAAACAACACCGATCTCACTAGAAGTAGCAGTAGCAACAGTCGGTGCTTTCTCTATAGGAATAACAGATTCTGTCTCGGTTGTAGCAGCAAGGGGTGTCTTCTCTGTTGGAGCAACAAGGGAATCATTCGTTTGTTGCACAGGTGATTGATGAGAAAGGATGTCTTCATCAAAAACAAATTATGCATGTGAAGCTTGAGAATCTTGAATTGATTGTTTATATTTGTTAAAGACAGATAGAAGTGATTCCGTGAAATCCTTTTTAAATCCAATAATTGTCTTATCAAATATATCACTAAATTTAGATTCAAGGCCATATTTTGAACTTCCTCCAAGGGGCTTAAGTGGAGTTGAATCACTCTCTGCTTCTTTGCCTTCTCCTTCTCTTATCTCAAACTTTCCATCAGTTTGAATCTTATAGCTTTTTTTCGATTTCCCTTGCGTTTTTTTCTTTCCCAGCTCTCTTACTAGGTAACTTCTCAGCTTCTTCACCTTCTACTTCTCCCTCTGATCCACTTTTTGGTTCAAGAATAATCTCCCCCTCAGCAAGAGCTTTGATCTTCTTCCAATCGAAAGCAAACTTGCTAAACTTAGGGTGTCTATACCAAGTGCCATCCATAGATAACCAAAACTTATCAGAAACTAAAATCCCCATGTATTTGAGATTGATTTCTCCGATTTTCTTTAAGGTTATTGGAATTTTAAAATTCTTGGGCAAATCAATCTTTTTGAATTTGAAAAAATGCATCAAAAGATTGCCATAAGGTTTTTTCCTACGGGTTCTCCACATTTGCTTTAAAATCAATCTTGGAACATCTACTTTCAATTTTTTCTTGATAGCCAACACCACAAGAGCTTCTTCTTTTGAAATAGTGGTGGTACTACCATTTTTTGGCAAAATACAGTCCACAACTATTTGTATTCAGGTAGTACCACTAGATCAAAGGAACAAGGGAGAGTGAGAGGCTTTTCTGTTTTGCCATGGCTTCTCTTGCTATCCAAGGGCTCTTCCTCATCTATCTCATCCTCGCCTTGTTTATCCATCGAAAGGATAGAAAGGAACTAAAAAGGATAGCTATATCTATGGGGGTTGATGTTCAATTCAAATATTCTTGGAGAGTAGTTGAGCTCAAGTTATTTCCAGGAGAACTTTGTCTTAGGAATAGCGATGAGTTTCTTGAGTGGACTGTCCTATGGAATTGGATGAGTCAGTGGCTTCGTTCAGTTCATTGGTATTTCACATGGTTAATGTCACCCGTCTCTTTCGGTCTATGGTAGAGATGCCCTTATCTGGGGGATGTTCTGTTCAAACTGCGCAATCTCTTTATCGAAATCTAAGACTATCCCTTGTTGAACCCATGCGCCCCTACCAGAAAGGCAAGCTTAGCGGTGCGAGTGATGCTATAACAAGCCCAATCCAAAGTACCTTGAAAAAAATTGCATAAATATATAAGAGGTGCCTATCCGCTCATCATACCTAAACAAGAGCTGAGGGCAGCTTCAGACTGACTAAGCCGGCATAAGTTCCCAGACTAGAGTTGCACCACACACATATGATGGCCTACCAGCACCATATGCGGCTATAGAAGAGCAGCAACATTCGGAAGATAGTAAGTACTCGCAGCAGTAGAAGTAGAGGGACGCTCACGCACGCCTACCACCAGCAAGTCGAAGTTAAAAGGAAATGGGAAGGCCAAAGCCCAAGACCTCCAATCCGAATTTGAACAAACCGCTTAGTTAGTCCATCTTTTAATTTTACTAAAAATTAATTTGTTGTACAAAGGATGAAGAGGATTTGGTCAATAACCTTACACACTTCCTTCGGAAAAATGAAAATGCTACTCCAGTAGACAGTAGCCCTGAATACTGAACAAGACTGATATGATGAGATGAAGTCTACCCACATAGGAATGCCATTTGTTAGTCCAAGATTCTTATGATTACTATTCTTAGCCTGTCTAAGGTGTGTAGGATTTCTCCCAAGAGTAGGGTGTCTCCCCTAGTTCTTGTTCACCTGAAAGTCTACTCGTCTTAGTAGTTGTTCTACGAGAGCCATATGAGTAGTGCCTTCTTGGTAGAAGGCGATAGAGGCGAGACTTGAAAGGGTAGGTAAAGTGATATTTCAAGCCAAAGGGATAAGGGGCTAGATATGAGGCACTAATTGCTAGATTTCTTTCCATGTCTTAGTGTAATCTTTACTGGGAAGGTCTAACTAGATAACCTTTCTTGAGGTTTTAGTTGCAGTGAATGGAGATTTCTTCTTTAAGGGAAAAGGTCTATCAGCAGTTCTAGAAGTTGCACTTTCTTTTGATGGCTTAGTCAGTCCATTTTGAGCTCTCCCTTATTTAAAAAAACATAACTAGAGCAAGAAGACGAAGAAAGAATAATGGGAATGCGTCTGGTAGTTGCTTGCTTTTTTTAAGGCAATTGCATTCAAGTTTGAGGGATAGCGAGGTATGAAGCTTTTTGCACAAAGCAGACCAGCACTTTTTATTCATTAATAGCCGTTGCATGGGAACATTAAAAAGGAAGCTGACGTAGGTGACGCTCGATCCAACTGATCTTTCACAAGGGCTAAGTAGCCCCCTGGACGAGTTTGGGGAAGATTGTTATAGGTATCTATAGATTCCAGTCTATACGGTTAAATATGAAATAAAGACCTTTCTCTTTTTCATTTTCGGCCTTATATGGAGGAACCACCTCACCAACTGCTCAAAATTTGTTGAAAAGATATCCTTGTAAACAAATTCTCCTATTCCATCATTCAATTCTTTATAAACAGTACGTCGATGTAAATTGATCAGCCATTCATCATCTTTGACATCAAGCATCTTAAAGCATTCTATCAAATTTTTCTTATTATTCTGATAGATTTTCCTAAAATTTTTTATTTCAAAGATAAATCCTCAAATTGTTCCAGATTCTCTTAAAACTCAGCAATTATACTTCCTTCAACAACATCCATTACCCCACATAATTTTCTACTATAAGCCCCTGAATTTTTCAATAACGATTTTGGAATACCGAATCGAAACCCTAAAGTCTGACCCAAGTTGAAACTAAACCTTAATCAATTTCGATCACGGATTTCATAAGAGAACCTTCAAAAACAAAATTAGAAAGTTCAATAATCGTTCGATTCAAAACCCGAACATGAGAAGATCCACCTATCCGATCCTGAGTTAAACCCCTCAATTTCTAAGGAAAAGTTGGATTAAACTCTAACCTAGTCAAACCGAAGTTTCAAAAGTCAACAATGGTCAAGACAATTAAACAATTTCAACTCCAGCAATCCTATATTCTCAAACCCTAGAAAACGAAATTAAGTTAGTGGCTTAATATAGTTCGTAATAATATAGGGTAAAATAAAAATATTAGCTTTGCGAATTTCGAGTGTCCTTCGGACTCAAACGGGATCAGTTCTCGAAAAGCGTGTTTCGGAGCTCAGAAAAATAAAAATATTACAATAACACCAAAAGACTCGTAATTAAACAAGGATTTCAAAACTATCAGTTTTAGAATTTTTCGGTAACTAAAAATAACAGATATAGCTCGTTTACGCGTATTTTTATTACTACGGTATTTTATACGTCTATCTACTATTCATAGTACTATTTCTACTATTCATTACTATTTCACTATCTCTATTTTTCTTACACCTATTTCTTACTACCTATATGCCTATTTTTTTATTTTTACATTTTCAATACAACTTTATTCACATCAAACCTTACACATTATTTCTTTTCTTTATAAAAATTACAAAACAAATAAATTTTTCTCTCTCCCCTCCCTCTCAAAACCACCGGCCCCCTCTCTCTTTTCTATATATTATTTCTTTTTCAATTTATTTTATTACATCAAAAATTCACTCCAAAAATTCTATAAATACCCCATTCCTCTTCCTCCTTCATTCTTTCACACATCCATTTTACATAACAAAACTCTACCAAAATACTCTCTCAAAATCTCTCTCCAACCATTTCCTCTCAAAATACTCTCTACCAATTTCTACTCTTCAAGAAAAATAATAAAACCCATTCATCTCTTTCAAAAATCCTCCATTAAACCTTAGGTAAAAATCCTACTTAAATTTCTTCATCATGTTTATACAACTTAGCATGAGCTTAGTGTATATTTCTTAGGCTCATATGAGTTAAAGAAGCAACAATATGTTCATGTTTTTTTTTTTTTCATGTTCATATTTTACATTATGATATTATGTTGTTGTTATTATTGTTATTATTTTGCTCTAATCTAATATAGTATTATGTATACTATGTATATATATTTATTTAGAGCATATAAGCTCATTTGTTATTTATTTACTTTCATGTCTTGCAATTTATTTATTTACTTGTTTTATGCAATTTATTAAGACTAGTTTTCTAGTCTTAGACTTGTCCATATCAAGTCAAAACAATTTTCTTTCTTTTCTTTTCTTTTGGGACTAGTCTATTCTTAGTCTTGCATTGCCTTGATGAAGTTAAGGCTCCTAATACATGATCGAGATACCTTGATGAAGCTAAGATTCCCAATGCTTGAATATTTTACTATATTTATTTACTTACAAATATTGCTTTCTATCTTATTATATATTATCTTTACTTTTACATTGCTACATAATCATATTCATGCATGATTAAAAGGTTGTTGTCTTAAATAAAAATAAAAATTGGTTCTTTCTTAAATAAAGAAAGGTAAACTAGATTTCTTAACAAAAGGAATTTTTTTAACAAAAGATCTAAGTTTTGTTTTCAATAAACTTTTTGCAGAGGATAAGCTAATCATAAATTCTAGAAGAATTAGTAATGTAGATTTCCTCAAAATAATAAAAGGAACTTATTTCTTTCATAAATCGAAACTTAATACTTCGTAAAGAAAGAATTTTTAGCATTGAAAATTCTAGCTCACCATACCTTTTATAAAACTTAAATAGGTTCACTGTAGACTTTGAAAATCACATAATATGAAAGTATCTTCAAAACTTGAATTTTATATTGTTATTCTCTTTCAAAATTAAAATGAAATTTTTACTATTTCTAATGTTAACAATTCTTTATTAAGAAAGCTTTTCTTATAAACTTGTCTAAAAAGAATTGTTATACCATTTAACAAATATTAAGAATAAAACAAGCTTTTCAAACCAAGATAAAGTCAACTCACTATTTTGAAAACCAACTTAGAAAAATAAAACTTGCCAAGAAAGTAAAGTTTAAAAGGTATATTTATTTTCTAAAGAAGAGAAATGATATAAAAATAAAAGGAAAACATACATTTAACATAACTTCAAATATTTGACCACATAAAAAATTTAAAGGATATTTTGAAAAACTTATTTTTCAATCACTAGAAATAAAGTTAGTAGATAACTTAAAGAACCAAACTTTTGAAAATGAATTTACTTTTGAAAAGTGAGAAAATAAAATTATAATAGGAAAATATTTAATCATAACAACTCAAATATATTTTTGTTTTCCTTCTAACAATTCAAAAGGAGAAATTCTCAAAAGTTTTATCATTTAAAAACCATCGAAGACAAATTGTTTATGAAATATCAATATTGAGACAACACTATCAAAATCATGCATACATATGAGTATAAATATATGTTCAAAGGATTTTTCAACTATATATATCCATATATTTTGCTTAAGGATTTTTGAGTAAAGTAAAGTTTGGAAAAATCATATTTTGTGAACTATAAATTCATAACTATTCTATACATAGTATTTTCCAACTCAAATGGCTTTTTATGATAAAAATAACCTTAGAAATGGATAGATAATTTCGAATAGGTAGAAAACGGTATATTATATGTGCAATTCCGAGTTAAAATGACCAAGTTATGGCCATTTTAAGTTGGAATTACCTTTTATACGAATTTTAACGATATTATGACATAGTTTTTGATAAGTACCATAGAATCAATAAGAAATACTCATTATGGGTATTCTTCTTGATTAGGTGATCCCGAGGAGGAGTATTCATACCCAGAGGATTATTTTGATTAGTGGATTTACCAATCGACTCATCCATAAGAAAGATAGATCCTTATGGCCAAGTGAGTTTATTTCCTACCTTGTACATACTTGGTTATGCTTGTAGCTAGAGGCACTAGAAGTAGGAAAAGATGAAAATGAATTATGTATGATAATATTGGTTGAAAGAATGTTAAGCATACCGAGGCATGAATCATTGTTAATTAACTTATGTTTTACTATTATTCTGATGGAGTGTGAGCAAATTCTGTGATCACCTATGATTAGAGTAATTGATTCATACATACCATGTAGTTAGTTTCATTGCATGAGTTTCTATTCTCAATCGGATAAGAGTATAGTAGCCGGGTGTGCAGTAGCCAGAAATCTGCAAGATGGATAATTAGGAGCCTAAAAGAACTATTTTAAGATGGGCGAGTAGGCGCCTGGAATAAACTACATGAGTTGGATTGAAAGAAGGGTTTTAAAGAGCCTGGAATACTTAACCCTGAATGGAGGGGCAAATCCATTCAAACATATGATTTCCGGTAGATCATATGTATTGCTTGATTACTTGCTTCATGCATTCATATGCTTGTTTAATAACTTGATTGAAATTATTTATACAAGTACGTTGATTCGGGAATATTCTCACTAAGCTAGTTATGCTTATTCTCACTTGAAAAAACAAGTGGCATGCAAAAGAATAAATGCATACATTCAAATTTAAATAAAAATAAGTTCCAAAAAGAATAAAATAATTATATTAAAAGAATTAATTTTAAAAGGAGTGCACATACCTATTTCATTCCTTAAGAATTCAAATCTATTTTTGTCTAATGGTTTTGTAAATATATCTACACATTGATTTTCTGTTGAAATAAATTCAACATTAACGTCTTCATTAGCCACATGATCCCTAATAAAGTGATGTCTAATTTCTATGTGTTTTGATCTAGAATGATGCACTGGATTCTTTGTTAAATTAATTGCATTAGTGTTATCACATTTAATACACACATTGTTATATTTCAATCCATAATCTTGCATTTGTTGTTTTATCTAAAGTATTTGTGCACAACAGTTTCCAATTGAAACATACTTAGCTTCAGCTGTTGATAAAGCTATTGAATTCTATTTCTTTGAAGACCAAGAAATCAGTTTATCTCCTAAGAATTGACAAGTACCAGAAGTACTTTTTCATCAACTTTGCATCCTGCATAATCAGCATCTGAGTATCAATTAATTCAAAATTTTGGTTTTTGGGATACCAGATTCTAATTTTGCAGTGCATGCAATGTACTTGAAAATTCTTTTCACAGCTTTTAAATGTGTTTCAGTTGGATTGCTTTGAAATCTTGCACAAATACATACAAAAACAAAATATTGGTCTAGATGCAGTCAGATACAAAAGAGAACCAATTAAACTTCTATAAAGTTTTTCATTAACCTTTTTACCTTGATCATCAAGATCTAACCTGATAGAAGCACTCATTGGTGTAGCCACTTCTTTTGTATTTTCATATCCAAATTTCTTTAATATTTGCTTAGTGTGCTTCTCTTGGTGGATGAATATTCCTTCTTTTTTTGTTTCATTTGTAATCCCAAAAAGAAATTCAGTTCACCCATCATGGACATCTCAAATTTAGCTTGAATAAATCTTGCAAATTCTTGACAATATTGTTCATTAGTTGATCCAAATATAATATCATCAACATAAATTTGTACAACTAAAAAATCATCTTTATAATGCTTCTATAAACAAAGTTGTATCAATCGTACGTCTTTGATATCCACTTGATATGAGAAATTCACTCAGCCTCTTATACCAAGCTCTTGGTGCTTGTTTCAATCCATACAATGCTTTTCTTAATTTAAAAACATAATCTGGTTTGAATGGATCTTCAAATCCAGGAGGTTGTTCAACATATACTTCTTCTTTAATGTAACCATTCAAAAATGCACTCTTAACATCCATTTGAAATCCTTAAAACAAGCATAAGCAAGTAAAAGACGTATAGCTTCAAGCCTAGCAACAGGCATATGTTTCATCATAATCTATGCCTTCCTCTTGTGAGTATCCTTTAGCTACAAGCCTAGCTTTGTTTCTCACAATTTTTCCATTTTCATCTAATTTATTTTTAAATACCCATTTTGTTCCTATTATAGATTTATTTTGTGGTTTAGGAACTAGATTCCAAACATTATTACTTTGAAATTGACTTAGTTCTTCTTGCATTGCATCAATCCAATTATTATCATTCAATGCCTCATTAATATTATTTGGTTCTATTTCAAAAAACATAGCAAAATGATTTTTTATATCTTTTAACTTAGATCTAGCTCTTGTTCCAGATTCTATTTCACCAATAATTAAATTAGGAGGATTTGATGATTTATATTTCCATGCTTTTGAACTTTCAAGATTATCATTTCTTAATTCCAGATTGCCTTCTGCATTAGTTTCTGAATCGTCAGATTCTAAACTTTTATTCAAATTACTTTCTGCTTTACCTTCTGCCTCATTGGTTTTATCAGATTTAGCTTCTGATTTTCCTTCTGATTTAGCAGAATCTAGTTCACTAAATTCATTTGTAGGCACAAATACATCATCATCATCATCATCCTTTATTTCATTGAGAAAACGCACATTAATAGATTCTTCAACCACTTTAGTTGATTTATTAAAAACACGATATGCTTTACTATTTTGTGAATATCCTAGAAAAATTGCTTCATCAGATCTTTCATCAAATTTTCCAAGATTATTTGCATTCTTTTTCACAAAGCATGTACATCCAAACACATGAAAATATGAAACAGATGGTCTTCTGCCACGAAACAATTCATAAGAAGTTTTTGTTGTACTTGGTCGAATATAAACTCTATTCATTATGTAACAAGCAGTTGCAACAGCCTTAGCCCAAAAATATTCAGCTATTTTACTTTCATTCAACATAGAATGAGTCATCTCTTGAATTGTTCTATTTTTTCTTTCAACTACTCCGTTTTGTTGAGGTGTATAAGGTGCTGAAAAATTATGATTTATTCCATGTTCTTCACAAAAGGATATAAAAAGAGAATTATCAAACTCTTTTCCATGATCAGTTCTCAAAGCAACAATGGAAAAACCTTTTTCATTTTGAATTTGTTTAGCAAACTTTTGAAACATGTCAAATGTATCAGATTTGTGCTTCAAAAGAACACCCATGTAAATCTTGAAAAGTCATCAACAATTACAAGACCATATTTATTTTTACCTAAGCTTAAAGTTCTTGTAGGTCCAAATAAATCAAGATGTAAAAGTTCAAGAGGTCTTTTTGTAGAAATCTGATTTTTGCTTTTATGTGAAATTGAAACCATTTTATTCTTTAAACAAGTTGAACAACTTACATCATGCTTTATATTAATTTTAGGCAAACCAACAACTAAATTCTTTTTAGAAAGTTTTTCTAATTGATTAAAGTTCACATGACCAAGCTTTTTATGCCATAAATGTATATTATCATTCATAGTCAAAAAGCAACATTCAACATTCATATCAGATGGTGTGATTAAATATATGTTCCTTTTTCTAAAACCTTCAAACAATTTCACACCTTCAGAATTATATGCAAAGCATTTATCTTTCTCAAAAGTCATCTTATAACCTTTGTCACATAATTGGCTTATACTCAAGAGATTATGTTTTAATCCTTTTACTAGTGAAACATTTTCAATTAAGTAAGGAGGATGACCTATGGTACCTGTTCCAATTATCTTACCACGGCTGTCATCTCCAAACCTCACATAGCCTTTTTCTTTCCACATTATGCTAGTGAACAAGGAAGCGTCACCTGTCATATGACCTGAACATCCACTATCCAAGTACCATGTTCCTTTTATTTTTGTCCCTTGTTCCTGCAATTACACACAAAAAGGTGATCAAACCTTTTTAGAAACCCAAACAAACTTGGGTCCTTGATAAGTCAAGCTCGTTTTATCTTGTTTTTAACTTGATGTGTACTGAGCTTGTTTCTTTTGTAAAAACAATACTTTTCTATGACCTATTTTGTTGCAAAAGAAACATGCATAAGAATGTGTATGATATCTATTATTTACCTGGTGATTGTAATTTCTCCTTGATATCCATTATTATATCCATACCTGTAGGTTCTACTATACCCTCTGCTTGAGAATTTTTTCAGAATACCTTCTGAAAGAGTCTCTGCTTTCATTTTCATATCCTTTTTAACATGCGGTTTAGCAGATTTTTCAATCACGGACTTTTGCCTTAATAAACACAGTTTTCTTTATATTTGCTGATCTATCATCACCATACCCAAGTCCATGTTTAATAAAAGCGGGTCTTTGACTACTTATTAACATTTTTAGTTTTTCTTCACTTTCATTAAACTTATTAAAAGTATTTTTAATTTCTTGTGATAAAACTTCTACTCTTCCTTTTAAATCCTTGATCTCATTTTTCAAAACGCCATTTTTTCTTCAAAGCTTCAGATTTAACATACAATTTCTCATTTTCATTTTTCAAAATATCGTCCTCATCTATAAGCAACTATTGGTTTGTTTTAGAACATCTTTCTCATTTTTCAACGCCTTGTTTTCTATATCTAGTTTTGAAATCTTCAATCAGCTTTCTTAAGTGCCTTTAGAAGTTTTTTCATTTCAATGTACATTTCATTATCAATTATATCAGTTTCGGATTCGAGTTTACCTTGACGTAGCCATCAAGCACAAGTTTGCTTCTCCATCATCCTCACTGGTAGCTTCTGATTCAGGTTCTGATTCGTCTAGATTATCCCAAGTAGCCATCATAGCAGCCTCTTTTCTTCTTAAATTTCTTCATCTTCTTCTTTAATACTGGACATTCGTACTTAATATGCCTGGCTTCTTACATTCGTAACACACAATCTCCTTCTTCTCTTTCTTTTCTTCTTTTTCGTTATAGTTTCTTCCTAATCAAACTTGTTATACTTGTTGTAACTTTTAAATTTCTTACTTTTCTTTATCAGATTGTTGAGTCTTCGTGCCAACATACTGATGTTCTCTTCATCGTTTTCCTCATCCGAATCAGTCTCTTTAACAATTTTCTTTGCTTTAAATGCAATGGCCTTTGCACTACTTCTAGGTTCCTCTGTGGTATCGAGGTGAGATTCGTACTCCACTAATTTCTCCCTCAGTTGACTAAGTCACAGCTTATTTAAGTCTTGGGCCTCCTCGATTGCTATCTTCTTAGCATCCCATGACTTTGGCAATATGCGTAACATCTTTCTAACAAGATTTGCATCATCCAATTTCTTACCAAGAGACGTTAATTCATTCGTGATAGAAGTAAGCGATTGAAAGTGTCTTTGATTTTCTTATCTGATTTAATTTTAAACAATTCATAACATTGCAGCAAAGCATCAATCTTTGTCTCCTTAATTGTATTAGTTTCTTCATAAGTTGTAGATAGAGTATCCCAAATTTCTTTTGCCATTTCACAAGAAGAAATTAAATAGAATTCGGAAGGAGCTATAGTAGTGAGTAAGAGATTCTCAACCTTGTTGTTCTTTTCTATGAGTCTCTTTTCAGTTGGAGTCACCACTTCTCCTTCAGATAATGCTACTCCATGGTCACCATAGTAGATAACCTGCTAAGAGTCAAAATCATTAGCTTTGATATATGTTGACATTCGCATTTTCCAATATGCAAAACTCGATCCATCAAAGAAAGGAGCTTTGCTGATTGCAATATTGTTATCTACCATTTTTCAATATGATCACTCAAGTTTAATTAAATGAGTACCACTTTGATACCAATTGTTGGTCCCAAAAGATTAACCAAGAGGGGTAGGTGGGGGTGAATTGGTTTTCCAAGTTGAAAATTTAATTCTTTGAAAAATTTAACCAAATTTACAAATCTAGTTAATCAACTTAGATGGCTTCTAAACCTTACTTGAAAACAACAACTTTAATAAACAATATCTTTAGATGAAATTCATATAAGAACATATACAAAAAGTTTAGCTTAAAACAAAAATTGAACTCTCAGATTTTAGTTTATGAATTAATCTCTGATTAGTAAAAATTGCACTTCCTGTTACTTTTTGAATTTGTTTATGAAATTAATCCGCAAAACAAATAAACACTTAAAATGTATAAAAATTAAAAGAGATAGGATAGAGAAGATTGCAAAGCTATTTATAGAGGTTCCGCCTTCAGCGTCAATCCTCTCTTCCAGCACCAAGCCGGGGACCCAGTATACCACATCGATATGTTCCACTATTCAACAAATCAACAAGTTACAAGTTGTCTTTTGCCAAACACTTGGCTACAAATACACTCTACTTGATCCTCCTAGCTTCCTCAAAGCTACAATCAAACTACTGAGTCTTCTTGCAACTATCAAATTCACACTAATTGTGTAAAACAAATCTGTAGGAAAAGAATAAAATTCCTAACAAATTTCGATCAAATAAGAACAATTGAAAGAGATTGAATTTAGCGCGATGAAACTGGGATGAGTATTTGTTCTACTGTTTTTGAAGTCACTTTCTCTCATGAAATGATATTCTCATATATTATAATCTGACTTGAATGAACATCTTTTTATTCTTGTTGTCTCCAAAGGCTATAAGAGATGGATAAACTTGTTCCTGATTTTTTGCTTTGATTTTGATAAGTCTTGCTGGTCGTTTTTTATCTATAGCTTGGATAGACTTCAATTCCATTAATGTCGATGGTCATCTTCATCTGGTAATGCAGCTCTATTCAAATGTTCATATTTGAGTTATCTTTATTGTAGATATCCTTGAAAGTTTGATTACTTTGTTTACGTTAAAATATCCCACGAAAATAGCACTTTATCAAGCTTGATATTGATCCATTCGAATTTGAATTCTTCCTGATCTTGAGTAGATTTTTTTTTTAATAACAAACTAACTAAGATTCTCTTCTTACTATATACTGTCACGAGATTATATATGAACTTCTTGTCGTGATCCTCTAATCTTTGTCGAGACATAAATTCTTCAATAGACAATCCTTAATCTATATAATTTAAATCCCCTTTAGATAATTGAACCAACTTGTGGAACATAATTGAATGCATTCCCCAAATATATTCACTTTGGTGATGGGTCTTTAATTTATATTTCTTAGAAAATCATTCGTCCTTCATAATTGTGACTTTTACATATCTCAAAATCTTTGTAAGTTTCCTTCTAATATAGCTTCTGATCAATATATAACCCTTCATAGTTGTTATAATTACTTCCTGAACCACTTTCTGATCGATATACAACCTTTTGTAAAACACTGATTTTCCTTCTAAACACTCTCTGAAAACTTATTTGTATGTGAAAACCATTGTTAAACATTCTCTAAAACACTTCTTGAGTTGTGTCCATTGTAAACACTTACATAAAATCTTACTTGATTACTGCACACTTAATGAATTTTGTTAGTACAACACTTAACACTTTTTTTTATCATCAAAATCACCATTGAGAGAAACCAACAAAATTTATTCAGCCTTGCATGTCGTAGGTTTGGCTTGAGCCTAAACATACCAAATCAATTTCCTACAAAACACTTAAACAGCTTTAAAAAATGGATTGAACCACAAGTTCAATTATATCCCTGTTATTCATCCATCAAATAAAAAAATTTTATGAAAAACAACATTCATATACTTCAAAATCATCCAGAAATCAATTAAGTTAGTTTTTAATCAGAACCTGATTAAAGTCTTTACAAACCATAATTCATCCAACAAAACAAATTTCACCAAAGGCACTAATTGTCATTCTTCAAACATTCATCATCAAAATTCAAAGGTCTAAAAAAAAAAAATCTAACAACTTCCTCAACTTAGGACAACAAAAAGAAAGGCAGGATGGATCATCATAGAATTCCTTCTCTATTTCAATTCTTGGATTTTTCCCTTGGATTGACTTTTGTGTTGTCAAGTAATGATCCTTGAGGACTTTCTGAGAGGATTTTGAAATCTACCCAACTGTGTCTCTAAGTTGTGAATAGCAACAAAAAGATTTCTTAATGTGGAGTCAATGCTTTGTTGCTTTACCTCAGAGGCCTTGATGAACTGAGGAATAATTTCCTCCTAACATATAGATTTTGGATTTGACATAGATGATCCTTGACCTTGTTTTTGAAAATTTTGTGGAGGAAAATTGGGATTTTGGAAATAGTTGTTGTTACCCACTTGAATTTGGATGGTTCCTTTAACCAGGATTGTATGTATTGCTGAAAAGATCATTTTTAAGACCATTAAAAACTCCAACAAACTCTACACTCTCAAAAGTCATACCTTCAGAACTTTGCCCAAAATTGCCATCAACCATATTGACCTAGCCATTTCCCATACTCAAACTGTCCACCTTCTTAGTCAAGGCTTCTTCTTTTGAAGTTAAAGCTGTCACACTATCAAATTCAAACACACTTCCAGATTTCTCCTTCCTAACCCTACTAGATGACCATTTATAGTGGTTATTGGTCATGTCCTCAAATAAACTTAAACACTCTTCAGGGGACTTGTTGTTAAGGCTTCCACCTATTGTTGTATCAATGAGCTGCCTAGTGCTGTAGTCTAGCCTATTATAGAAAATTTGGACCTGGGTCCATTTAGGTAATCTAAGATGTAGGCATCTACCTAGCAACTCTTTCCCTTTCAAAAACTTCATACAAAGTTTCAGATTCCAACTGATGAAATGAATCTATGTCAACTTTGAATTTAGCCGTTTTTGAGGGAGGAAAGTACTTTTTCATGAAGTCCTTAGCTATCTGTTGCCACGTAGTTATAGAATTCTTAGGCAATACATTGACCACTATTTAGCATTACCCCTCAAGGAAAAATGAAATAACCTAAGTCTAATGGCATCATCAAAGGCTACAATAATCTTAAATGTGTCACGAATTTCTAGAAACTGTTGTAGGTGAGTGTTTGGGTCCTCATCCTACAATCCATCAAATTGCACATGCTGCTGGACTGTTTGGATCACATTTGGTTTAATCTCAAAATCGTTTGCTACAACCTTAGGCCTCTCTATACTAGTATTAGCCCCATCCAGGATAGGTCTATAGAATTCTAACATGGTCTTGGGTTGATTGACTCCTATAGGGTCATTCTCTTCTTGAATCTCCCCTCTACCATTCTCAAGATTTGTCCTATTAGCCATGTTTTCTCGAAAGAAAATCCCTATTATTCTCTAGCTACTCTTCTGCTGACTCATCCTATACATTAAAGCTCTAGAGTATAGGGAAATAAAGGGTGAGATTAACTCCTAGTCATAATCCTACATTTTTATTTTTAAAAGAACTAGTCTACAACAAGACTATTATAATAGAAAAATAACAAACTAAATAACAACTATAAAACAGCAGCAACAAAAACAATATTATATACATGAGAAGAATGAAAGAATAAAGGAATAACTAAAAGCTAAATAAAAAAAAACTAAACAGAAAAATGAAAAAGAACTATATAGGTATATTGACAAATAAATAAAAGGCAATAGACAGAAAACAACTTAAAAATAGAACCAAAACTACATACAGAATGTACATATATGCAAAAAAAAAAAAACAAAAGAGGTTAGAAATCTTGATAGAAACAAAAAGAAAAAGATATTCATAAAAAAAAAAAAAAGCTATATATAAGGCTATAAAAACTATAAACACAAGAATATTCATAGAAACAAAAACAAAATAGAGGCAAAACAAAAACTATTCACATTACCCACAAGGTTAATAGCTAGCCTAACAAATGAAAAATTTTCAGATGGTGCCTTATTGAGCTTCATTTTGATGAATTCAACACCAAAGTCCCTAGCAAAGGTACTAAACTTGGTTAGTTCATTGGGTTAACAAACACTGAACACGAAGTTAAAATTTTCAAAAATTTGTAAAATATGCTAATAAGTTTTACTCAACTTTGGTCGCAACTATGAACATTAGGTAAGTGCATCTACGGAAGTAGCATAGAAAATGTTAAGTTGTATTCCAAGGGATCATTGTCATCTACCATACTCACTTATCATCTATTATCTAGCGAAAGAAAATTTAGAAAGACATAATAAAAGCAGAAGTTATACTAGTGTTAAGGTTAAGCATGTAATGTTTTTAAGGCAAATTGTAAGATAAGCTTGTTAATGTAAGAAAAAGCCTTAGTGATTGCTTCATGAAGTCCTTATTATGTGATTTCTTTATAAACTCAAAGAGTTGTTTATTGGTGCATTTACACCATCAATTTCACTAAGGTAAGTTAAAACCTCTTTCAAGGTCAGTAACTTTAGATCTAGGTCAGACCACCAGAATCTCTTCTCTAGCTATTAGCATCCTAAATCCGTATAAAGTTTAAGAATCTTTTATTTTGAAACTGACGTAATGAATCTTAAAAATAAGTGACAGAAAGTTTCACCATCACTCTCTCAATGTGATTATAGGAAACTCCATTAGTAGCCCAGATCTATTTAAAAAAATGATCTCTTAATATACTAAGTTAAAATCAGACATGAATTTAAAAGGTGTATCACTCATTTAGACCTACGAAATTAAGTTTTTTTTAGCTACTAATTACAAATACCTAGTAGATATTCATTAAAATACTTTGAAATCACATGAATCAGGTCTTGGATTTATAAACCCTAATTTTAAATGATTATTTCTCTATGGATGCAGACATTAAGCATGGATTTTGAAGAAATAGTATGGAATTAAAGATGAGAATACAAATTAAGCATAGAGTCTTGCAAAAACAAATATCGGGTTTACAATAAATTTACCTAGAAAACTTCGATAACAGTTTTTTTGCCTAAGAATTCTCTCTCTATTCTATGTTAAAAAACGTTTTACAAAAGATACTCTCTATACTACATACCTATTCTGTGTTTGTGCATGTTTATTTATGTTGATTTCTCTCTAGAGATGATTTTGATGATAACAAAAAGAGTTACATGTTACTAATATAATTTGTTGAAATATGCAGCAATGGTTTTTAGTAATAGAGAAATCATTTTTTAAGTAAAATCATAAATCAGAAGATAACTCAGAAGGTGCATATAAGTATGCAGTATTGAATTTCAATACTCAGAAGGAAACTCAGAAGGAACATGTATAACACAAAAGCAAGTATTTTTGAAACACGATTTTTTTGAAGACCTAGCTCCAAATGTTAATTATAAATTGGGTATTATACTTAATGTGTTCCACAAAGTTGGATTAAATCCACAGGGTTTATTTTAGATTTTCATTTGATTCAGGAACACGAAAAATATTTTTTTACCAAGAGGATCACGTTCATTTCAACAAACTTAAACTGATTTTTATTTTATCTAAAGAAAACTATATTTTAGGAGAAAGTTTGTTTGAAGAATTTACAAGGATAGAAAAATCGTGGTTTATGTCTAAACAGATCACGTGAAATGAAGGAAAAGCATGAATAGTGAAATTGTGTGTAGTGGATCAACACAGACGAATTGAATCCGAATTTTCAGTTAGAAGATATCTTACCAGTTGCAAGATATTATCAGAAGCTAGTTTATGAAGATGAATTCAGATATTCAAATTCAAATTGAGTCAAATAAGGATAGATGGAAGCAGATTTTACGAAGAAAGAACGACTCTACGCGCATTGAAATCTGGACGAATTGATCCAATTCCTTCATCCATCCGTTGCAGCGATTTGAAATAAATATAGGAGAAGGAACGAAGCAGAATATATAAAACATTTATTTGAGAACAACTCAGAAACAACACGAATTACTCAGAAAGATCAAAGTGCTCAAAATTTATCATTTCTATTGTTTTACTGTTCACTGTGTGAAAAAGTGAGGAAACTAAATTTTTTATTCCTCTTGATTTGTTTTTACTCTTTGTGAGTTGAGAGTTACAAGTAGGCTTAGTTGATTGATTGAGTGTGAGAATCAAGCTAAGTGAATTGCAGCCAAAGGATTGGCAAATACTCTTGTAACTTCATTGATTTTGATTGGATATGGAACATACCGGTGAGGAGTACCGGGACCCTGGCTTGGAGCTGGAAGAGAGGATTGACGCACAAGGCGAACCTCTATATATCGATTTGCAATCTCTTCTCCTTATCTCTTTTATTTGATTATTTATTTATTATGCTTTGATTGCTCAGAAGGTTACTCAGAGAGTACTTTGTTAACATTTTTTCTTACTCAGAGAATTAGGCAGACGGTTTACAAGTTTGAAAGAGTTGTTTAAATTTTTATCCGAATTTTCATAAAGCTTTTATTTATTTAGATTATTGTTTCAAGTAAGTTTTAAATCCATTATAACCAAGTAGTGTGTAATTTGTTTAAATTTTGAAAAATTAGTATTATAACCAATTCACCCCCCCCCCCCCCCCCCCCCCCCCCCCCCCCCCCCCCCCCCCCCTCTTGTTATCTTTTTAGGACCAACAATGGTATCAGAGTAGAGTTCATACATTTACTTGAATAATCTTTACAATGGCTGATAACAACATTGCTATTAACCGATCTCCATACTTTGATGGAACAAACTATCTGTATTGGAAAATGCACATGTCTACTTATATAAAACTAATGACTATGCATCTTGGCAGGTGATTTTTTGGAGACACACGATAGTGATGAATGATGCAGTTTTACTGATGAACAATTGAAGCACATTGAGAAAAATAATAAGGCTAAGAATCTCTTACTCACTACTATAGCTCCTTTTGAATTCTATTTAATTTTCTTCCTGTGAAACTGCAA